>CAKALU010069472.1:17608-48571 GCA_916700995.1 Hozukius guyotensis
GGGGGGGGGGGGGACTCACAGTAAACAAATTGGCTGGCCATATGCAGCCTTTCAAGGTCACAAGAACACACCTCCTCATGCACACACACACACACACACACACATCTTCAAGATCCACATGCTGCTGTGACCACAGGTTGTCTCAGCTAATAGGGTCCAACACATAAATGTAGTACTGAAGTAACCTTTACTGAGACAAGCCAACCTGAAAGACAAACATTTCTTTAAACCCCTCTGAGGCTCACAGGAGTCTTTAAAGGGTTGTCTCAGGCTCATAATTGCTAGCTAAGTTTAGGGGACCTTCAACGTCATGGTGCCGTGTTCACAATGTCCAGTCACATTGTCACTGTAAAAACATAGTCATTTTAAGCCTAAACCTAACTAAGTGTTTTTGTTTAATTCACAACATTAAGCATGTGTTTACTGCGACGCCGAGGGGTCTGACAAAGCGTCAGTATGTGACGAGTTGGATGAGAACATGTTGTAATAACAATAGTCAGACAGCAGCTGGCGGTACCACGGTTTAGCACTCTGCGGCTCACGTTACCGCACTTTCACAAGCATGCCGAGAACTACGGTGACCTTCAGGTAACATCAAAACGTGAAAGTCTCTCTCTAGAGCCAGAGTTTGGTTTGTCTGTTCTGGGCTACTGTAGAAACATGGAGGAGCAACATGGAGGACTCTGTGAAGAGGACCTGCTCCCTATGGAGATATGAAGGACTCATTCTAAGCTAACGGAAACACAACCATTCTTAGTTTCATGTGATTATACACTAATGAAAACGTAGTTATGAATATTATATCCATTTCTGCAAATAAATCCCTCGAAATGTTAAACACTGGCCCTTTAAAATAGAGTAAAAATAAATATTTGACAAAAAAATGTCAAATATGATCATTTCATACGTGGACATGCATGTTAACATATTTGAAAATGGTGTCTTCACTGTGTTGTATATTGGTGAACATGTGGTCAATGATGTACTCAGGAAGGTCCTGAAATTGGAAGAGGTGAGTAGCTTTTTTCATCAGTTTCAACCAATTTAAAGGTCACCTACTATGCAAAATATTAAAATACATCTATGAACCTGGAAATGAGCATAATATGAGACCTTTAAACCCTTAACACCATCATAAAGCTTTATCTCTTCCTTTAAAGAAATCCTGTTGCTCCTGCAGAGTGAGAGTGGGGATGGAGGGAGAGAGAACGAGGGAACGGAGCCAAAGAGAGGACTGAAAAGAGGAAAGTCAGGGAAGGAGAGGAGCTGGGGGGTAATGGGAGGATGGAGAGTGGTGAGATGCGATCCGGCCCGTCTGTGTTGTTCTGTGTCACTTGAAGGGCTTTTTCCATCAGCTGCCAGTGTCCTGTAGAGAGAAATCTGCTGACGGCAGGAAGATCCTCTCAGCTGGGTCAAAGTCTCCTCCACATGTTTCCTGAAGGCCTGTTAAGGACTGTTAAGGACTGGAAGGAGCGCTGACGGCTAATGCCATCAGAAAGCAGTCTAGTGTGAAAACGGAGCTCTTTAGCCACCACTGTAGTGTTAGAATGCAGATCAGAAGGGAAGACAATGGATTAGAGGGGCCGTCAATAAAATGATTGTAATATGTGTCAAGCCAGTTTCATACAACTAACATTCAGATGATTATCACTGCAAATCTAGCCTATTCCCACATCTGTTTTATTACAACTTCATCTTGTAATAAAAACATGACACGACTACCTCCGGGTCTGAGAAGTGAAGTCAATGCTGAAGAGCCTTAAACCTGCATTCTTTCTACCAGCCAGCGGGGGGGGGGAATTAGTTTACTTTCACTTGATTTATTACCTCAGTAAACATTGTAAACATGAGTTTATGGTCTCAATCGTTAGTTCCAAGTCTACTTCAATACAGCATGATGTTCATATAGTAAATGATGGTCCCATTTAGAGTCAGATAGACCATAAAGCAGGGGATGCTTTAGGGCGGGGCTACCTTGTGATTGACAGGTCGCTACCACGTTATCCGGTCTGGGAGTTGTCCGTGTTTTCGTCTTAGAACTTTAACCCTTTCACTGTGTGTTTTCACTTCATGGAAGTTATTATTACCTTTTTGGTCGCCTGAAAATGTCTTATTCAGCATTCCATTGTACTTAGCTCCACCCTCTAGTGTCACTTCTGGTTGCAAAAAAACAAGATGGCGACGGCAAAATACCAAGATGGTGACGGGCAAAATGCAGAACTCGAGGCTTCAAAACGGCAGTCCACAAACCAATGAGTGATGTCATGGTGACTACTTCCACTACTTTTGGTCAAACTATTCATTTAAATGTTCTTACCTTTGGTTTTGTACAGTTAAAGTATATATTTAAATATTAAGACTTAAGGAGAAAGTCAGCTTTGATTGGCTTGATTAGCATAATGATGACCAGATAATGGTCATATATGATCATGCCGGGAATAAACAGTGAGAACACTTCAGAGTGTAAGTCTGTCCATGTGAAATGAAAAACACTATATATGCTCAAAGCAGCACAACTGAACGTTGGCAGTGCAGATCATTCGTGGCTAACACATTTCAAGAAGCAAATGTGGACACAAATTCAGAAAAAAAATGTAGTAAATTATACACAGGTGGGATGCTGAAAATTAAAGAAGAAAAATATGCTGTCTCTGTGGCTGGGAATGTTCTCACTCTGTTATAGCGGACTACTTTTAACTGACTATTACTACTGACCAGTTGCCAGGCAACCAGCTGAGATTCCTGGAAGTTACTGTTCCAAGCCTAGAAATAGTCAGGCACATCACCCTGTGAGAAAAGTTCTGTTTTTTTATACGGGTTGAACAAATGAGTCGTGATGTGTTAATGAATGAGGTGTGGAGGTGCTGGTCAGGGTTTGTTACCTTTGGACAGAGCTACTGTGGGTTTCTGTGGCTGGACGTTGAAAAGGTCATTTATTCTGTTCAGTCAGTCTGTTCAGACAGCAAAGTGTTTTTTACAGTTAGTCCATGTTCTTATGTATTTCGGCTCACTGGACCAGTAACTATATAATGCTCTGTATATTCATGAAACAACAGGGAGAGGACACCACGATGCTTGTAGACCTTTTATTTTACTGGGATCACTGGTCTGCTGGGATCTTGGGAGAGAAATAAAGTAGCAATGATTAATACATTGAGAATGTATCGCCATATGATGCTGCATGAGGCCATCATCAGACGCTCAGTAGGTCTGCCTCCGTCCACAAACCTGACAGAGGCAGCTGGGTGTCTGCTGCACTATACTGGCAGCTCAAACACATCATCATCTCCTCGTCCTCTCTTCCCCCCACTACACTAACCAGGGAAATCCCCCTTAATAAATGCCATCATACACTGTCCCCCTGCTGCCACAGTCCCCGTCATTTCTGATAAACTCCAGGGGCCTCATGTATAAAAGACTGCGCAGCTTTCACACTGGAAGATGGCGTACTCACAAAATTGGAAAAGTACGTAAGCAAAGAAATGTCCACATGTATAAAACCGTGCGTACGCCTGTTCCTGCACACCTTTCCTTTATACATCCCAATTGACGTGAAATTGAGCGCAGCTGCACGTGCCACTTGGTCCGCCTTGTCTCCTCCCATTAATAACTATGCAAATGACTATAAACACGCTCCATGCTGTCACCTATTGTCCAAATAACGATGGCAAATCAGCTGGAAAAGGAACAAAAAAGAAGAATTTCACTGAGTGTGAAATTGAAGTGCTTGTTACTGAGGTGGAGGCTCGAAAAAATATTTGATTTGGTGGTCTTTCCTCAGGAATCAGCAACAAACGTAAAATGACTGAGTGGCAGTGTGTCACAATAGCAGTTAATGCAGCAGGATCAGAGACACGGACAACCGCTGAAATAAAAAAAAAATGGTCTGACATCAAAGTCGATGTCAAGCGAAGGGTAGCTGCGCATCGGCAGAGTGTTACAGCCACAGGTGGGGGCCCAGGAATGCCGGAGCTGACGAGAAACGAGTGGCTGCCATCGTGGGAGAAACCAGACTTTCTGGCATTCTGCCATCCCGAGGGCGATTCTGATATGTGTGTTACTCCTGGTAAATACATAAAATACGTCCTCACCAACGCTGTGCTGGAGTCACAGAGAGAAATTGTAAATATAATGAAGGATATATGCAAGGAATTAAAAACAATGAATGACGTTCTTGTTGAGATCAGTCAGACATTAAAAGACCTTGTTAAAAAATAAATGTTTGTCTCAACTTACCTCGTTGCTTTACATTCTGTGTATTACATCCAAACGGTGCTGCATAGCTGCTGCATTTGGCTCATTGTTAGGTGGGCCAGGGTCCAGTTCATCCATTTGTAGCTCCTGGAGCACAGGCACACCACGGTGGTTTGCCACATTGTGCAGCTCGCTACATGCTTGCACAATGCGACAGACCTTCTGTGGGGTGTATAGCAGGACACCGCCAGTGCTATCCAAGCAGCGCCAACGGCCTTTCAGCTGCCCTATGGTCCGTTCAATAACTGACCGTGCCCGAGCATGGACGTCATTGTATCGCCGCTCTTGCGCTGTCTGGGGGTTGGTGAGCGGGGTGAGGAGCCACGTTTTGAGCGGGTAACCACGGTCACCTAAAGTCATAATAACCACATGCTTAAATGATATTACAAACACACCATCATGAATGTTATGAATGCCATGTCCTGTAATGTGAGATTTATTTTGTGAATAGTCTTGTAGAATACCATTTCTATGAGAGACTTGTCATAATCTCATGTCATATACACATTTGAAGGTGTCCCTGTGCCGTTTTACACACGGCCCGAAAGTAGTTTAAATCAGTTAAGAATCAAGTTTCTATTTAAGAGCAACAAGCAGTATACATTACCTAGAAGCCAACCATCCTGCACAGCCCCTGCTTGAAGTCTGTTCCCAACACTACTACTCCGCAGGATGAATGAATCATGAGTTGAACCAGGCCACCGTGCCACAACATTTGTGAGACACATTTGCGAATCACAAATCACTTGCACGTTTATAGAGTGAAAATGCTTCCTGTTAACATAAGCAAATTCATTCTCTGATGGTGCCCTCATAGCAATGTGACTGCAGTCGATCGCTCCGATTACATTTGGAAATCGGCTCATCGCTGCAAATTGCACTTTAATGTTTGCCTGTTCAGCCACAGTGTAAGGAAATCTTATGTATCTTGGTGACATTCGAATGAGGCCGTCCCATACGGCTGGCATGGCGTAGCTCAGCAATGACTTTGAAAAGCTCCTGTTGCAAGAAACCCGAGTGTGGTGAGAACTTGGATTGGCACTGGCAAGGCGTGATTTTGCGCAGTCTCCCTCTCCAAAGCTGGACCCAGTTCAGCACAGAGCTGTAAAATGATCGCTCTGAATCGGCTCATAAGCCAGTCGTCATCTTGGGCCAACAGGTCAGTGTGATCCCTAAATACACGCTCCCTCCGAACTCTGCCATTGGCAATGTCCTCCAGCAGTGCAAAAGCAGCCATTGTTTAGCAAATACGCGCCATCATGTTTACGCAGCCTTTTATAGGCTACATTTAATTGTCTACACCTTGTTAACTTCATAACGCATCACACGTGACTTATTCCTTTTCTTCCCAGGGGAGATGGGTCTGTGCGCCTCGCTTCCGGTGCGTCATGGATGTCTGTGCGCCATGCAAGTGTGCAGTCCCTGACGTGTTTTATCATCTCCGTGTAACAGAAACAGAGAACACTTACTTGCGATTTTTGTTTTGGCACAGTGGTTAAGGCATGTCATCTCTGGGAAATTAGTTTAAATGTGTTTTTGTGGTGCCTTTCTGATGTTAAACATGATTTGCAAACTAGTGAAGAAATATGTGGGTTTTTTTTGTATCCCACATCATAAACATAGCTCAGTAAGTTGAGTGGAAAAATTATTTTGGCACATTTGACGAGTTTCACTACTTGTAGTTTGGCGCTGCCAAATAACAGATTTTGCCGGACGGCCCTCACATTCTCACGTCACGTTGATTTTTGTACATCTGGGCGTGTGCGTGAAACACAGCGTACGCAATATTTTAGTACGTGCGCACCGTTTATACATGAGGCCCCTTGTGTGCCTCGCTGTTGATCCTGCTTCCGCGTCTCCAGTGGCTGAGATATCCCATGTGCTCAGTCCTCATGTTCCATTCTCTCGTTGCCACGAGCCGACCAACTCCCTGCCCTCCTGCTTGCGTTTTTCCTCTTTGTTGGAAAATATTTTTTACTTACCTGTGTCAGTCTCTGCTTTTGGGGTCCAGACTAAAACAAAACCTAACAAAAAGAACTAGTATCTAAAGTTTAATTAACTATCAATTTACCATTTATAAATGATGGTTATTATAGTGTTTCCCTTGACACTTTAGCGGGCAAATAAACCTTCTCTTGACACCTGTCGGGATTTGTATGGCTTTAATATGGATTTTAGAACAAAAATGTATAAAAACAGCATAAATCAAGCAGAACAAGCTGTAAATACAACATTCATATGTTCATCAAAATGACCAAAACGCATGCCCCTTGTTAACCTCTCCATCCCGTAGTGGCAGAGAGAGTGCAGGGAGTAGAGGGGTTGTTTAGTTGAATATGTTAGTCTAATCTACCTGACTCATTGATCCTTTATCTGATATCTGAGGTTTGTGCAAGTGAGAATCTATGGCCCCGACCATGGCTCTGAAATATCAGTAGCCTAACTGTGCTGTGCATTGGTGAATCTATGGTGCTGTCCGTGGTGCTGAAGTAGCAGACAGATTTGTAACTGAGACATTTCTCTGAGTCAGGCCCTTCTGTCAGTTTCATCTTGGACCGATACATCAGATCAGCAATACGTCATCCAGAGTAGGCTTGCATCTCCAAACTTCTAGTTTAAACTAACCAGTAACAGTAATAACGCTATGCCCAAGAGTTGCTGTGTAGTTGGTTGCACCAACAACAAATCCAAAAACGCTGATCGCTGATTTGTTCCCCTGCTATGTCCTAAAAAAGATATAATAGATGGCTTTATGTCTCCAAGCTTTAGACCAGACCAGCGTTGTACCATCGCCGAGACCGCGCTCCCTTTTACGAGAAAGAAACTCGCTGTCACCGCAGAGAAAATGGAAAATGACAAAAAACTGTTGTGTACAGTAGCGGGTTAACCGAGGCTTTCACACTTTTGAGGCACATACGATACGTGAATATTCACTGTCAGTGTGGTAAATGGCTAAATGATGCTGGTGACAGTGACTTGCATGGCTAGCTAACATTACCTTGAGTGGCAGGCTGTTGCAGTAATACAGTCATACATTAACATTATAGCAGCATCAGACTGTCATCTCCAACTGAATCTCAGCCTATAGATCAAACAGTTGGCTATTAACATGTTGGTTATTTACAGACATCACTTAGCCTAACGTGATTCAATCAAATATGGTTAGATGTCTGAATAAACAATATTCGGCCACTGTGTTGGACGGGGGAAGACTGAAGGGACATGGTGGCGATCAACCTTCATTTATTAAGGTATCGCAAATGCTCAGGTTCATACAAGGTCGCAAAATAATTATTAGACATGTGTATAAAACAAACATTTGTATAACAAGAGAGAAATGCATACGAATTTGTCAAAATTACAATCCAAACATATGTCAAATAGCATTGAGGTCTATGGGTTCTTCAGTTTTCTTTCCCAAAAAAGGGGGCGCGGCCTTGACTTTTTGCAAAGTAGAACCAAAGACAGACTGAAAGAAAACAGAACCAAAAGAGTCGGGGCAGTTCGCTAGTTTTGGATGACCGAAACAAACCGGGTCTGTTCCCCCTGTTTAAAATTTACAAATCGACTACTGTGTATTATTCTTTATAAGAACAAATCTGGAGTGAGGAATAACATGAACATCCAGGAGAATCTTAGGCAAAGGAGTATTGTCACAGAACTCCATTTGCATGCGTTGTGTTCATCGCACAAGCTTCGGTTGCTATTACAAAGATGCATATTGTGCTATCTGCGCTGTCATGCTGCTGTTAACTTTTTTTGCCCTGCCAGCATGTTTTGCAGGTGAGCGTATAGGACCAAACGGAGAAATGTGTGGAAACTCTTTGTCTGTACCTACTGGTAGGAGACAAAGCACAGTAATAAGCACAGAGGTCAGCATTTTCTATTTCTGTGACTCCACACACACAAAAACAATCCACCCGCACATCCACACACACACACACACACGCACACACACACTAAATGAGAAGCACTTGGGCCCGTTTTCAACCCAGAGTTTTGTTCCACTTTATTTTTCCGCTAGTTTCAAAATTATGCTACCATCAGTGTCGGTAACGTTTTTTTTCTCATTGAAGTTTTGACTGACAGTCTACCTGGTGAGGCTGCCTGGCAGAGTGGAGTAATAAGGGAGACAGTGGACATGTCTCTCTTACACAAGCAGGAGTTCTGTTGTTTGCCAGACAGGAGACATTGGAAAAGAAAAGGATTGTGGGAGAGAAAGAGATAGAGAGAGAGAGAGAGAGACTAGAGACTAGACGCAGACATCGGTAATGTGAGAGGAAGGATCACATCCCTCTTGCTTGGGTGCACACAAGAATGTTCCTGAATCCAAATACCATATTCAGCAACGCAGCAATAATGCATTTGACACAAACACTGTATGTCTGTAAGTTTTATTGAAAACTAGAAACAACCTGACTGCCTTTTCTCATTTAACAAAAAAATGGAATAATGTCATTATTAGCAATGAAACTACTACTGAAAGTACTGAAAGTAGGGCTGTCATTCGATTACAATATTTAATCACGATTTATCGCACAATTGTCCATGATAAATTACGATTAATTATAAATTAATCGCACATTTTTTATCCGTTCAAAATGTACCTTAAAGGGAGTATTTCATGCTCTTATCACATTGGAGTGGGCAAATATGCTTGCTTTATGCAAATGTATGCAATATTTATTATTGAAAATCAATTAACAACACAAAACAATGACAACCATTGTCCAGAAACCCTCACAGGTACTGCATTTAGCATAAAAATATTCTTAAAACACAACATGGCAAACTCAAATAGCTCTCAGTGTGTCAGTGTGCTGACCTGACTATGACTTGCCCCAAAACTGCATGTGATTATCATAAACTGGGCATGTCTGTGAAGGGGAGACTCGTGGGTACCCATAGAACCCATTTTCATCCACATATCTTGAGGTCAGAGGTCAAGGGACCCCTTTGAAAATGGCCATGCCAGTTTTTCCTCACTAAAATTTAAGATAAATTTGGAGCGTTATTTTACTTCCATCACGACAAGCTAGGTTGGTAATAATGGATTCCTTAGGCTTTTTTTTGTTTCATATGATGCCAGTATCTTCACTCTAGCTTTAAAACTGAGCCCGCTACAACCTAAAAAATTAGTGGCGTCAAAACGAATTTGCTTTGACGTTATTATCGCATTAACTTTGACAGCCCTAACTGAAAATACCTGAATTACTGAAAATATACTAATAGGTAGATATATATACTGACTGCTTAGTGTCTGTCAGGAGCATAACGTTCTTATAGGGTTCATAATATAGTTCAAAGTGAGAGTTTATTTTCACTTATAAGAACAGAGTATTTTTTCTGTTCATTATTCTTTGCGGACATTGGTAATAATTCATTTATTTGGATAAAATTGGGGATTTGGAATTTGAAGGATTTTCAAAATAAATGTTTAGAGTACAAATCTCAGATAAATACACCACTTCATGGCCAAAAGTATCTGGATAACCAAACAAATCATGTGGACAGCAAAATATTACACCCATATGTGATTGCTGAATATCATTCCAAAACTATGGGCATGCGTTATTCATGTTTATTTTCACAGGGAACCGTTTACACATATGCCACTTTTATAGCCTTAGCTAGTTTGCACTGCTCGTCTCTAGATGGGCCTTTTACAAATAGATGCAACTCAACACACAGTTAAATAAATACAACACAGCTAGCACAAGCATCAATAGAATAAAGATAATGAATTCATATATGCTATGATGGGCTTTGACACTTCTGGGATTATGGAACGTGGCTGCAGGGATTTCCTCCCATTCAGCTACATGAGCATTAGTGAGGTCCAACACACCTTTATCCCAAAGGTGTTGGATGGGAAAAAAACACTTCTTTATGGACTTGGCTTTGAAACCATCCCCGAGCTCTTGCCTCAAAGTTGGAAGCACACTATCGACTAAAATATCAAATCATGATCTCATGGGAAGGTGTATAAATAGCACAATATTACAAGGACATTCCGTGTTTCATTTGTATAATCCACAGTTGGGTTTAGGCAGCAAAACCACGTAGTTAAGTTTAGGAATAACATCATGGTTGGTGTTACGGCTGCATGTGTTCCCTGTGCTGTTGTCCCTTTCCCTCTCCAGTAGCCAGGTGTGCTGCATTGCTCAACGAGTTTGGGATGGAAGTGCCTAAAAGCTCCTGTTGCAGCAGCAGAAGGGAGGGGCCTCTGGTGTGGGGACTGCTCATCTTGGTGCCTCTCAGCCTATGATTTTTGTATTGAATTGTTTGTAGGTCTTTGTTAATAAATCCTATGGATTTAGGTGTTTTAAAGGTGTCTTCTGTGATTGGTTTGGGTCAGTGGTGGAGTGCTGTTCACCCCAATAGGGCTGCCCAAGGGTGGGGCGTCACAGTTGCCCTTAAAATAAGTATGTAAACCGAGTAAAATACGTACAGAAACAACATAACATAAGTACGGAAAATAAACATAACTTAAAAAAAAAAAAAATGGTCTCAAACACTGGTCCCCTGGTTGAAAGTCCTGCCTTTTTCACTTTTTATTGTACGTCACTATAGCTCTGAGCATAGCACATATTGCTATGCTCAGAGTGTGTTTACATTGCAGTCAGTACAGACTACATGGCATACACATGACATGCCTAAAACAAGAACGGCGTCCTTGTTGCACGCAAAATGCCTTGCGAATTATGCTGTCATTCATATTGCCTTTTCGTGCGACCGGGCTGAATATCATTGTGTGCTGCAGCATTAGCATTTTCCTATATTGGAAATAAAACGCCAAAAGGCCTTGCCGACCTCATCACTCCCCATGAGCGGGGGGTGACAATAATAACTTCCCTCTATAGGGGAGGGTAGACTCAGAGGGTCAATCCAAATGTCCAGATTTCACTGCACTTGCAGACTCACAGACACAGGCTAAGGGCTGTCTCCAAATCCACAATTTTTGCTGACTTTCTGTGTACTTCCAGTGTGGAGTCCGCTTGGGTTGCAGACTTGAGCAGGTTTTGCTTGGAAGATTATCCATAGTTCATAGCATAGGTGTATAAAGTTGAGATAAAACTCAACCCACTTCCCGAGATACACATAATTTACTTATATTATAATACAACACAGTCTCACAGCAGTTCGTGAAATAGTCACGAAATTTGATCTATTTGATTCGTGCACAGACACAAATTTATCTTTTTTTCATGACACTCAGTATGACATTCAACAACGTAGCGTTTTTCTATGAATGTCCAGCAACACGTGACGCATGTGTCAATTTCGGCTCCAGTCTTTTTTAAAATAATTCTACTTAGTTAGGTTTAGGAAAATATTGACTTGGTTAGGCTTTGGCAACAAAAGTACTTAGTTAAGTTTAGGAAAAGATCACGTTTTGGGTTAAAATAACACCAGAAGTGGAACTTTAGTACAGAAGTTACGTGACAAATAAATGAACTTTGACTTGTGGTTTCACACGGGACACAAACAGCGGTCTCCTGGATGAAAGTAGTGTTTTTTGACCCACTCATCCACCCCGACCTCCTCCCTACGCGGCGTTAGATGCTCTTTATACTTCCCGGTTCACAATTATGTGGATTACATCCAAATTGATTACGTGCTGACGATCACAAAAAAAAATTGACATTCATGTCTGTGTGCACAAATCAATACATTCACTTTTGTGACTATTTCACAATTTGAATAACACATGCAAGGAACACAGCTCCTGTGAACACACACAAACAAAGATACACACACATACACTTGTAAAGGTGCATTAAATGGGTAAAGACACACACACACCCATGAACCCATTTCACATGAGTGCAAACACATCTTTGCTTTTAAAATTAAAAGCAGGACTTAGCATTAACCTTGAACTGCATTGTAATGGAACGACATCAAAACACAGACACAAAATAAAAGCAATTTAGCAAAGAAGAGAAAGGAAAAACGACCAACGCGAGAAGTCCTCATCTGTATGATTCACCTTGCCCCCACGGCAAAGCACAACACCACCTTATTTCATAAATAACATCTTGTTTGCCACTGATAAAGCAAATCATATTCTCTCTACCAACAAATGTGGCTCCCAAATCTCATAAACCTCTCCTAACCTTTCATAAATCTTTTTTTTTTCTTTCTTTTTATCCTTTCATTCTTTGCTTTCTGTCTTTGCAACCACCTCCCTTTTGGATCCGCGGCGCTGCTTTTATTGTCTAGATAAGTCGCGGCCGGCAGGATTTTTTTCAAGCACAATGCACTTTTGTTATGAAGGTGGAGGGATTAGTGTTTGAGATTAGCAGATATCATCTCTAACTCTTACCAGAAAGAGCACATAAGGGCTTGAAAAAATATCACTTTCCTAGCTTCACAATCGCAGACTCAAAGTTTTTCTCTCAGCTCCTCCCTTTATTGCTGTTGACATTTCATTTGATTAATAAGAAGGAAGAACAGAGTGTCTTTGCATCCGAATGTCGAAAGGAGGACTTCAAAACAGGAGCTCGGAATCCAAACAAACACGGTTAAATCCAATCTGCTGTTCTGATTTGTGGCGGATAAAGGCTTTCGGTTCTGGGTGGTGTTGAGCAGGATTTGGACCCTCCAGAATCATGTCACATTGACAGGGTTTAATAGGGAGCAGGGGCTTTAAATGTCCAAGTGCAGTGGAGTTATGATGTTCCTCACGTCGTTATCGCTATCAGTCTGGGTTTGATAGACGAGAGAGCGAGAGAGTGGGAAGGAGACAAAGAGACGGCAGGAAGCAGTAAATGAGACTGTGTGTGTGTTTATGCAGTGCTCTCCAGGCCGTCTGATTCCTCTCATTATCTTATTCCTGTTTTGCCTCCCCTGTTTTTCTGAGAAAAACAGTTTTGTCCCCCGAGCGTGGCTCTATCTCCGTGGCTATCTCCCTCGAGATGAGCTGCCAGAATAAACTCCCAAAATTGAATCCTCAGGAATTTTTGTTTTTCTCTCCCTCCTGCCTGAAGTCTTAAGAATGCCTGCTTTGCCAATATCTCCTGGCAAAGAAAGAGCTGGAGCTTATGTAAATAATGACAAAGAGGTAATAGAGCTTCAATAGTGGAGATAGAGAAAAAGGCCCTTGATAGAATAGCAAAATAAAAGGAAGAAGGAGGGAGACGCTAACAAAAAAATCTCTCCTCCTCCACTTTCTTTCTCCCGCTAGATCCTACAAGTGTCTTTTTTATTATTAATTTCACTTTCTCTCTTCATGTGTGTAGAATGACCTTGACTTACCTGAGTGAATGGAGGAGCTTTAAAAGATGCACTTACCCTGCGTTCGTTTGAGCAATTTCAGGGCTGCATATGCACTCTCGCACACACATACTGTACCAGCTGTCTCTGTGCCATCTCCATGTCCCCTCCCACTGGATGGAGGAGATTGTTTTCTCATGTTTTCCCCTTCCTCTACCCACCCACATACACCCCCCCCCCCATCCCCCTCCCTCTCTCCCGGTGTGTCCCTTCCCTTTTTCCCCTCAGTCTAATTATTTAGCAAGCAAGGGAGGCAATCTGCTCTCCCTTGTTGCTGCTCAAGTGCCCATTAGAGGGAACGCGCTCCGTCTTTCTAATGAACTGATCACGTTAAATGAGTTGAAAACTCTGCGGCTTTGCTCACGTGTGTGTGTAAAAGGCGGTGGGGGGGAGGGAGGGGGGGGATGGCAGGTAGGGATGAAGGGGATTTAGGGGACAAAAACGGGAATGCGGGAGCGCAGCAGAATAAAGGCGTGAGAAGAGACGAGTGGCTGTGAGTAGTTTGGACTACAACATCATGTTTGGACTCCTTCTGGCTGATTTACTCGCTCTCCCTCTCTATTCCCCTCCAATGCTCAAACACACACAGATTTTCTATAAAGCCGAGCATGCTCTAGTGCTCCTAATGGCTGTAGCTGCACAGTTTTCACACCCTTTTATTAACAATTAAATCTCGCTGATGCTGTAGAATAGATAGCCAATGTGAAAACCGGAACTTTAGGGGTCCATGAGAGGCGAGTCCACGGGCGAGTCGAGGGGTCACTGCTAGTTCAGACACGTCTGTAAGAAATGTAAATTGAAGAAATGACTTGAGTTTTATGGATACGGCAACCCGATCACATGGGAAGGCATATAAATAGCCAGCCCGTTCTCATTCCCAGGGCGTCAAATACCGAGGCCTTGTCACTGTCATCGGCTTGCAATACCTCTGCACAAGGCACCCTTGAGTGCCGATATAAAAAATACCAGGCTTTCAATTAACTATAATGTAAACCCAACCACGGCAAAAGTAAACGCTCAGGGAAAGTGCGCCGGGAGTGTGGTGGATGGGTTAAACAAACAAAAGACTTTTCATTTCACTTTCACATTTGTGTCCTGTGTTTACAATGTTCAGTTCAGTTTCCTTTTCAAACATAGTAGTTTTAAGCCCAACAATGAAGTTCTTTTGTTTTGTTGCCTAAACCTAAAGTAACGCCAAGGGGCATGACGCCAATGCCAAGGGGCGTGACAAAGCAGCGGTATGTGACGCCAACACCAAGGGGCGTGACAAAGCAGCGGTATGTGACGAGTTGGGATGAGAACGTGTTGAATATAGCACGACATTACAAGGAGATTACACGTGTCATGAGAACGCATTTTATCATTTTGCATGTTATTTGTATGCCTTATTGCATGCAAAATAACTTGCGATTACTGTGTCATTCATACACCATTTAGTGCGACTGGGCTAGGATCTAGACTGAACCAAGTTACGATGATCCAAGTGCCCTCGCGATGATAAGCACCGATAAAACGATGTTCCTCACACTAATTGAGTGCTAAATAATCGTTAAAAAGTAAAAGTTCAAGAAGACTGTCGCTGCTTCTGTTATGTTAAGTTTCTATACACGGAACATTACATGCGAGTGTTTTCGCGGTAGCCCATCTACCGTACACGCCGCTGTCAGCGTCATCAGTTTATTGTCCCAGAGCAAAGGAAAATAAATTAATAACATAACAGAGTAGCTAGTAACATACTCATTGCGATAGTTTTGAACACCTGATGCAACTCAGCAGCCCTTACAGTTGGATCAGGGCTGAGCAATGGCTGATTCAGGCGTGTTAGATTTAAACATTTTCTGAATCTGCTATATTGATTTACAGAATATGATTTCACATGGCAAACATTTCCAGAATAATTAAATGTTCAGACAAAGACTGTGATATGTGTAAATAATAAAATAATTATTATAGCAAGTTTTGTTTTTAAGCTTTTTGGGCATTATCTTTAGTAATAATAATGGTCTAAAATGTTGTAAAATTGCATAGGTTTAGATCAAAAACCTTAAATTTCATCCCACATGTATACCAGTTCTTTGCCTGTGATGTTTGCAAGGATTTAATAGAAAAGACTGATCTTCTCATGTTGCCGCTGTGCACGTACGCCTACTTGGCTCAAAAAAGTTTTGTCTTGACTTATAGCTGACATATTGTCTCATAATGATGAGGTTCATATTCTGTTTACTGATAAGGAGGGCACTCCATTTAATATTTGTCGCTGTCCATTGACGGGGGGGTTCTGAATTAAAGTTGCCGTGGCATATTGTGAAGGGAGAGGAGGGCCTCAAGTCATATTAAGATGCCCCTGGACATAACGTCGTGACTTCGGCTCTCTATAGCCGGCCAGAATTAATGGGGTGAATGCCTTGGTCATCTCAGTGATTCGAAATTAACAGTTTCATCAACACAAATATCCAGCGTGCTCTCATCCAATCAAATACTGAAACTAAGTTAGTGCACAAGAGGTGACATGAATCCATGGGTGGTGATCAATAGCAAGAGCTTGAATTGCGGTCACTGCAGAAAATGGATGGCGATGCCGAGTGACAGGGAATGGGAGGAAGAGTGAGAGTTGATGGGAGAAGAGGGATGAGAAGGAGGGAGAGAGAGAGAGGGGAGGAAGAGAGGAAAAATGGTCCTGTCCCCAGGTTTGGGTTAGAAACACTTATAACTCAGGACCATAGATTATGACAGTCCAATCTTCTGGGCTGCTGCCTGAAAAATAACCACAAGCACCCGGCTGCCACACACACAAACACACACACACACAAGCTTGCAGAGGGAGATGGGGATAAAGTGGAATGTAGAGAAATGAAGGGCCAGACGAAAGAGAGAAAGTGGGAAGCAATGGAAATGAAAGAAGGATATGGATGTATGCAGAAAAGGTTGAAGTGAAAAGAAAGCAGGACTGTAAGCGGGATTGATGAGAGCATAAAGAGCAGAAGAAGTGTGAGTGTGATAGGAGGGTTTGTGGAAGTAGCAGATGGAAAAATAATGATGGAAAAGAATAAAAAGGGGGCAGAACGGAGAACAAACAGAGAAGGAGGGCTACTGGAGTTAAAGCCCCAATCTCGCTCTGCGGTATACAGCACCATCTTCAAAGATATGGTTGCCCCTGCGTGTGACTTCGGCATTTCCATTTGTTTATTTCATTTCATGTAACCACGGTCTCGTTGAGATTAAAAATGTATTTTGCAAAGCAGACCTAGACAACAGGGCAGCAAAAATAGCATAAAAAAAGACACAACGTCACAAATGCTACTAGATCCTGAAAATGAGTGTAAAGACTCTGACAAATAAAATGACATTCTAGCACATAAATCACTCGGTAATTAGCACCACATACAGGGGGCAAAGTACTGATAGACATTTTTGCCTTGCTAATACAAATGTAGGGAACTAGAGTCCTCTGTAAAATGTATTCTTAGTGCCGGTCATAATGACCACAGTCTCAGGACAGGACAGGCTGCGGACACAATCTTCAAGGTACGAAGAGTGCTTTTGTTTACAAAAACGTACCAACCAAATCAAACCGTTCTCACTACCAACTGCCAACGCTTGGTCAGTACCTCTCGGCGTTTTGAAATACTTAGTTAGGTTTAAGCAACAAAGCTAGGAAAAGAGCTTGGTTTGTGTTAAAATAACTCCTTAAGTGCTGTAACTTAAATATAGAAGTTACGTGACAAATAAGTCGACGCTGACTTCTGGTTTCACATTATGATACGAACACCGGCCTCCTGGGTGAAAGTCTGGTGTTTTTTGACCAACCCATCCACCCCGACCTCCTCCCTACACAGTGTTTGTTGTTCTTAATACCTAAGCGTGACCTGGAGCATGATAGTTTGAAGTGTAGGGCCACTGACCAAGCGGCGGTATTTAATCGAGATGGGCGTGAGAATGTGTTTAATAAATCCTCAACATGTTTTTATTAAAGAGTAACACGGCATTCACTTTTTTGAGTTAGCAAATTTAGGATAGCTTTATTATTAATATTATTACTAATAGAGTGCATTTTCCTTTTTTCCAGAGAAATTCCTGGGTTACAAAATACATTATTTGGATTTGTTCAAACTAAAATAGTGTATTACGTTGCTGTTTAAAGATTGTTTGATTTATAACATTAGTCTCATCCTTGATTTATTTGAATACAGAAACATTATTAAAGACGATGATTTTATCATACAGTATTCTTGGACTTTTACAAGGCTTTTTACACAATGAATTCATCTTTTGTGCTTTGGATTTTTTGGGGTTTGGGGAACGTTTAAGAGAAATGGCCAAATCCTTCCAATAGAGAACTACTGCCATTCAAAGTGGTACCCTACCCAGATTTGAAATTAAACAGGGTATTAAACAAGTTCACCACGTTTCCTCACTAACTATAATAGCTACAGACTACCGGCAATGTATATAAAACAATATAACCAAATTAAAGGCTTTTGATCAGCCGACCGTTATGCAATTTGCTGATGATATAATGTTTTATGTCAATGATAGACAAAATTCCTAAGGTTTCAGAAAAATATTATATTGTTTGCTTTTATTTGCCCAGGATTTTTAAGGGACAGTTTTTTTTTTTTCAACAGAAAGTAGCTCCAACGAAAACTGTTCAGCCATGATGCTTTGACCTATTCAGGGTAACCAGGATATATTTTCTGAAAAGCAATGTTGCTGTCAAATTTTCCAAATACAATTTCTCTGTCAGCTGTCAGGACATTCACATGTCAAGGTTCTGCAACGATACACATTTCAGCTTGGCCATGTGGCTCTGCTCAGGTGATGATTTCAAACTAATGTGACCAAGTTTTACACAGACTGTCCCTGAACTCGCAAACCCCTAAGTGGAGCCTGAAATTCAGAAGGGTTGCAAAAAAACACGTTATTATCATTTTACCTTCTTCTCACCAGCTGCAGGCAATATTTCAGTTGTCCTTCTCTTCTGCCCTTTCCCAGACACACAGCATAAACACACTCTACTACTCCCTGAACACTAAATAAGTCTAAATATCAACTGGCAGACTTTACTCACATCATACAGTATGTTATGACACCAGAGTTAACTAACATTAACATTAGCAAATGTCAGGGCAAGCAGTACTGCTGTGCTCTTGTTAACAGCTCAGCCATCACTGCATACACACACACACACACATCTTTCTAATGGATTGATCATTATCTCTATAGATAAATAATGCAAAAATGCAGGTGAAAATCAAATTGTAAAAATATCATTATGTAGTTTCCCACTGTGTAGCATAATCAGTAGCTCCTTTGCATTTTAGCGCCGTTTTTCTCCTCACTTTCTGTTCGCAGAATAATTTCCTGGATCCTCATCAACTGAGGACCCTGTTTATCATAAGCTGCAGTAAACAGCTTCTTCTTGCTGCAGAAAGCAAACTTGTGATGCAATGGAACATAAAACCCACGTGAAAATAATTTCAAACTATTCTACTTATTTTGTTTTAAACTACAGGTATTACATGTTGTAGCATCCAGTAATATGGGATAGATGCAGGGGTGGAAGTAGATTAAAGTTCTTGCCGGTACTACTAGGCTACCCAAATGTCATCGAATGATATTGTTCTCCTCCCACCCCTAGCTTCATGCATCCCTGAACACACGATTCAATTCCTGCATGGTGTAGAAAGATATTAGAGACACTTGACATCATGTATTGCAAATTATTTATTTAAATGGTGAAAGTGCTGCAGGATAATTTGTAAATGTTGACAAAATGTTTCAAGTGTTGAGTTGTTGTTCCGGCTGGGGGCATTCACCTGAATTTTACCAGTCGGGAACTCGTATATCCGATTATTCTGACACCACATGAACGCAGCACAAATGCCCTATCTCACAATGTTAATGAAAGTGAAACAGTAATGCCACGTGTGTCGACAAATCGAGCTGTGATTAGAGATATTTGATACATCACACAGTTGTACCATCAGGGGATACATAGCTTACAGTAGTGTACAGATGCCATTTCCATGGTTGCCACGCATAGCGCCTGGCGCTCACTCGCGGAACGCTTTTCTGCATGAGGAGTGCAGTCAGACTCCGCAGATCCAAGCGAGTAAGCTGACAGAGTGTCGCTCCCCGTCTGAAAAAGACCTTAATGCGGGTACAAATAAATAGACAAACCAAACCGAAAACAGAACCTCCTTGGCGAAGTTAACTAACTGTTTGTTGACCTGATGTTAGCAGATGTGTTTTTTTGTTCGAAATACGATCGTGAGTAACGGGTTGTATGTGGGTTTTGGCAGGCAGCTGCTGGCCCCTCTTCCCAGTACTACGTACCGGCATTGAATCTTTTAATGGTACACAGTACCGGACCGTACCGGCCTACTTCAAGACTTCTTGCTATTGGTCATCGATTTGAATTTGTGGGTCCAAGTTCACCAAAGCTGAAGTTGATGCAAAAAAATCAGCCCCACGAGGCAATCCACTGATTGCGGCGATTCCCATGTAATGATATAATTATTGAAAAACAATAAAATCAGTTCACGTTACTTTTGCACCTGACCATAACAATGACATTACAACAGACATGTATTTTGAAAATTGATATCGTATAAAAAGTTAATTTCTCAAACCCTCATCAAACATTTCAGCGATGGGAGAAGCTTGTACAGAATGGACCAATGTCTTCTTCAATTTGAGTCTTATAGGTGATTAGAGGGAATATTAAAGGGAGAAAATGGCAGACTGAAATGAGTTGAGGAGACTGAAATGGAGATAAAGGAAAAAAGTAAAAGGAAAGGAGAATAAGAGTTGATGAGAAGGAGCAAAGACGGAGGAAGGGAGGGGGCGGAAAAAGACGAAAAGGAGAGGAATAGTTAAGAGTAATAGAGGTGAGAGGCCAGAAGATAAGAGAATAGACAGAATGTGGCAATGGAGAGATATACAGCTGCAGGACTGTGAGAGGTGTGTAGAAGGTGCCGGTGGAGCTCATTACTGCTTATCTCCATGGTAGAGGAAATAGTATATGCGTGTCTGTGCGTGTGTGTGTCGCTCAAACACACACTCAATTTGCATTTCACCACACCTCGCAACCATATGAGATGAATCGTGGAATTTGATGAAGTGGGGTGTGGTGTTAAAGCTGCTTCCAAACTGTGTGGAGTAAATGCATATCCCAGCATGCACTTAGCGGCGAGCTATTTGCACTCTCTGCATGAAAATGTAAAACCTGGATTTGTCGTGACGCATCCTGAACATTTCAATTGGAGTGCCGCGCTCTTTCGGCGATCCCTCCGTCTCACTTGTGTCTTTTTCTCTCGCAGCCCGCTCTACCTCTCCGCACTTTGCCATCAATCTACGACCCTCCCCCTCGTTCAACCGCTCTCACTCCATCTTGCCTTCCCTCCGTCTCGGCCCTCATCAATCTACTGTCTCGCTGTCGACCGCACTCATGACGCTGAACTTCTCAACTCTTCCTCTCGCCCCTAACTACCCCTTCTCTCGCCCTCTTTCGTCGTCCCCTGCCCTGGGTTGCTCCCTCCATCAATCATGCATCCAACTCACGCACTGCTAGTCTGGACCTCTCTCTCCCCGCCGCCCACCCACTCAAGACATTAATCTCTATCAGCTGTCTACACTCAGTAAGCTAGACAAGAGGCAGGCTACTCTCTTTGCTCTCTGTCTTTGTCCTCATGTTTTCTGTCTCCCCTCTCTTACTCTCTTTTCTCTCTTTGCAGCTTTGGAACTGACCCCATAATTCCGCGCCTGCTCCACCTATGTAATGGTATTCATTTGATGGAACCACCTACTCGTCCTCCCTCTAATTTTACATCCTTTTACTCTACTATTTGCAACCTTATCCCCTCTCCTTTTCTTTCTCCTCCTCTGCTTCTGTCGCCTCCGTTATTTGCTTGTATCTACTAATACTGCATTGATTTTTAGGGCTTTGGGAAGTCCAAATTGGAATTGTTGCTTTACATGTTCTTCCGAGACCTTAGGGCTGCCAATCGATTAAAATATTTAATCGCGATTAATCGCATGATTGTCCATAGCTAATCGTGACTAATCGCAAATTAATCAAAATGTACCTCAAAGGGATATTTTTCAAGTATTTAATACTCTTATCAACCTGGGAGTGGGCAAATATGCTTGGTTTATGCAAATGTATGTATATTTATATTTATATGGGAAATCAATTAACAACACAAAACAATGACAAATATTATCCAGAAACCCTCACAGGTACTGCATTTAGCATAAAAAAAAATATGCTCAAATCATAACATGGCAAACTGCAGCCCAACAGGCAACAACAGCTGTTAGTGTGTCAGTGTGCTGTCTTGACTATGACTTGCCCCAAACTTCATGTGATTATCATAAAGTGGGCATGTCTGTAAAGGGGAGACTCGTGGGTACCCACAGAACCCATTTTCATTCACATATCTTGAGGTCAGAGGTCAAGCGACCCCTTTGAAAATGTCCATGACAGTTTTTCCTTGGCAAAATTTAGCACAAGTTTGGAGCGTTATTTAGCCTCCTTCCCGACTTCACGAGCTAGCTTTAAGTAGCTTTAAAACTGAGCCTGCTACAACCTAAAAATCACAAGTTGTGTTAATGCGTTAAAGAAATTAGCGGCGTTAAAACAAATTTGCGTTATCGCGTTGTTATCGCGTTAACTTTGACAGCCCTGGTATAAAGTCCTGTGCAAGATTATTTGGCAACATCCCCCATTCATGGATGTATTCAGGCAGCTGTTACACAACATGTCGCCTCATTAGTGACACGTCACAAAGGAGATAACGGCACACACGTTACAAGTCCAAAACTCATTTTTCCCTGTCTACAATTCAACACTGAAAATGGAGTTTCTGAAATCTTGACCTGGTCGAAGTTTTACAAAACCTCCCTTTTCAGTGACCTGAAATGTTGTTTGGGTGTGGACAAAAGTTTAAAATGCATAGAAAAAGTACTACATAGGAGTGTTTGGGAATCCTGGGGGAACTTATGAAGCTACCAGGAATATGCATTGATAGAGTCTAAACTCCTATGGTGGTGAGAACCAGAAGAAAGGTTGAATAGATTTAACCTGCAAGAGGATTCTAAAGGAGCCCATTGGACTGGAGCTTAAGCTGAGTCACACTTTGGGCTATGACGAACACAGGAGCGGTGGAGGTGGGACGCCTCAATCGGCCACTGAAATGACATCTGACGGCAGCCCAATAAAGATATAAGGTTTAAATGCTGACAGCAACAAGATGATTGGTTAACAGAGGATTAGTCTGATAGGTTAAAGTTGAAAGAAGAAATGCCCACAGTCAGCTATTTGATATGGAGATGGGTAAAAAGAAAGGGACAAACGTATGAAAAGTAGAGAAAAGAGATTTATTCTTCACCTTGATGACATGTCTGTAGGCATTCACAGAGCTTTCGACCTCAGCCCAAAGCCTTCATCAGTAAACAGAGCTTGCTCAGGTGTCATCAGGTGACAGAACTTCGGTCATCGGATAAACGTATGATTTGAGCATATTTTTATTTTAAATGCAGTACCTGTGAGGGTTTCTGGAAAATATTTGTCATTGTTTTGTGTTGTTAATTAATTTCCAATAATAAATATATACATACATTTGCATAAAGCAAGCATTTTGCCCACTCCCATGCTGATAAGAGCATTAAATACTTAACAAATCTCCCTTTAAGATACATTTTGAACAGATGAAAAATATGCAAATAATTGGGATTAACTATTTGAATCGATTGACAGCCCTGATTCTGACTAAACTTTCATTAAGATTCACTTCAATAATTCTCAATTTTGTCTATTTCCAATTTATGTCACATAAAAATGTACTCAACTTATACTCATACTTTAACATAAAAATGTTAAAAGGAAATGGAAAAGGTAAAAAAGACGAGCACATTGTGAAGTTGAAATATTGATCATACAGAGCTGCATTTCCTCCTTGAAAGAGCATCATCATATTAATGTCATTGTCATTTTTTACTTTCCCTCCCGTCCTCTCTCTACTCTGAACACTGGCCTACTGTACTTCCTCTCTCTGGGTCTGCTGTCTGTACTCTTCCCCTGCTTGTTCTCTCTTGGCAACAAAATATGATGTTGTCAATTATACTGTCAACACACATCTTTCAAGATCTGTGACCGCTAACTCTCGATCTCACACACACACCCACGTCCTTCTGTGTTTAGTTCATTCCATTTCTAGATGCACACTTGAATAGTGTCACCAGTTGCCTTTTGGCTAATTTACTAGCCGTGTGTCCATTCACATATTTTTATGCACATTTTGAAGTATCACATTAGAAAAGCTGTATGGAAACAGCAAAATTCAATAAAAGTTCCTTAAGCAAAAAAAGTTTTCACACTTGCTTGAGGGGGATTTTGCCTTGCTATTTGACTTGATGATTTGTGATGAGATTAAAAAAAAAAAAAATGTGTTGTTCTCTCATGCCTCCATGGTGAACGGAGGATCCAAAAACTTAAATTCATATCAAAGCATCCTTTTACAAACTCTCACACACTACAAGCCAAGTATAGCTTTCTCTAGGCCTATAAGGCAAGAATACTTAATTATACTTTTCTTAATTGTATCTCTATCAAACCATTAAGTACAAGTAGGCCTATAAGCCAAATATACTAAGGCTTTTCTGTATATTTGTCAGTATAAGCCAAGTATACTTTTGTTAAGTATATCTCTGATAAGTACATAACAACTAAACTGAAAGTATACTCTTATTTAAAGTTTAAAAGAAATATACTAATAGTACACTTGAATAAACTTGGATATTCCCATAGCGTGTGAATTTCTGTCTTCGTCTCCGGACAACATGAAACATGGCCAATACTAGCTGACATGAAAGAACAATTAAAACTTGCACAATTGAAACAAATTTGTGAAGACCTCTCTCCATTTTTCTCTCGTAGATGGGGTCGATTTGGTCATATGGCCAAGGCGACTTGTTTTACTTTCTTTGATGCATTAATGCAACTTGTGATTTTTAGGTTGTAGCGGGATCCATTTTAAAGCTAGAGTGAAGATAATGGAATCATATGAAACTAGAAAAACTCAAGGAATCCATTGGTACCAACCATGTCATACTAGCTTGTCGCAAAGGAGGCTAAATAACGCTCCAAACTTACGCTACATTTTGGCGAGGAAAAACTGGCATGGTCATTTTCAAAGGGGTCCCTTGACCTCTGACCTCAAGATATGTGAATGAAAATGGGTTCTATGGGTACCCATGAGTCTCCCCTTTACAGACATGCCCACTTTATGATAATCACATGCAGTTTTAAGAGAGTATTAAATACTTGACAAATCTCCCTTTCAGGTGCATTTTGAACAAATAAAAAATGTGCAATTCATTACGATTAAGTCTGGACAATCATGTGATTAATTGCGATTAAATATTTGTATCGATTGACAGCCCTTACATGTACACATACATATCAAAACAAACACCATTTATATATATACAGTATATACACTAATTTCTTTGAGAAAATTAATTTCAATTTCAGGTAGGCTTTATACAGGTTTATTAAACGGCTGTGTTGAATACTCAATTCTGATAGGTCAATCACAGCGATCTACGGTCTGTTATTTCTTGATAGCAGAACGTTGCTATGTATTACAGACCGTTGCTATGTATAACAGACCGTTGCTATGGGCGCAGTTCTGGAGAGACCCCTCCACTTCGCGTCGGGGTTGGGGTGCAGCATCGCCCTGTCGGGGTTTCTTTCACAACAATGACCGGCTCGCTGTACATCATCCCTTACTTATGGTCCATTCATTTAATGCTGACAGCACCAATAACTGACCATTCTTTCAACTTTCTTCTTGGGCTGCAGTTTGTCATGTTATGATTTGAACATATTTTTAATGCTAAATGCAGTACCTGTGAGGGTTTCTGGACAATATTTGTCATTGTTTTGTGTTTGTAATTGATTTTCAATAATAAATATATCATACATTTGCATAAAGCAGCATATTTGCCCACTCCCAGGATAAGATAAGAGTATTAAATACTTGACAAATCTCCCTTTGAGGTACATTTTGAACAGATAAAAAATGTGTGATTAATTTGAGATTAACTATGGACAATCATGCAACTAATCGTGATTAAATATTTTAATCAATTGACAGCCCTAATAATATTTATAAAACAGCAACACGGAGGCTCCGAAGTCAGAACCAAGACAGCAAACTTTATTACTCCTTTCAACCTTGACAAAGGCAGCACATACCAGATCCACTCCTTCCGCCCTATAGACATATAATATTCGCAGTATTTTGCATTTTCGTGTTGTTTATTCGTCACGCCCCTGAAGGCCTTTAGGCTGCATTCACACCAAATCAGGCGTTGCAGCCCACCAATGCATGTGTCTGTCTCCATCTGTCCTTGTCTCACAGGAATTAGCGGTCCCCCCAAGACTCTCCCCACATTCCCAGTTACGTCTGTCTGGCTCCTTCAACCTGTATCGATGAGTGTAGGTGTTAAGTTAATGTAGGATTTAGATCCTTCAGCAGTGACCTCAGTGGCCTGTGACCTCCACGCTTTATAGACCTGTCATAGAGAGACAGCAGCCCTGCCACAACACATAGAGACCACTTAGACCAGATGACCCTTACTGTCCACTGAGCACCTGACACATACACACAAACACACACAGAGCCCCTCCTTTGCTTCCCATCGCCACACAAGTGTGAGAAGTCTGTGCACATGGATTTGGATTGACCACACACACACACACACACACACACACATACACACACACACACACACACACACACACACCTACTGGGCTCCAGGGGGACCCAGCGAGACGTAAAGGGTCTGCAGGCTGCGGCTTCATCCATCACCACTAAGCCCACCTCTCCATTTCAACACCTTCTATCCATCCATCATTCTCTCCCTCTCTTTCTCTCTCTCTTCCACTGCCTCTCCCCAGTCTTCCTCCCCCTTCGTCTCCCTCTGTCATCTCTTCCACCTCTCTGTTTTATGCTCTCCCTCTTCTCTTTCCCTCTAACCTTTAAGCCAACCTCTGCCTTTGAGCTGCGCACTCTCTATCCATCTTTGCCACGTCTCTCCCCTCCCAATCTTCTCCATCTCTACCTAAAATTTCCTTCTGCATGTCCGTGTGCTTGCTTCACTGTCCTCTCCATTTATCTTTCCTTCAAGCCTGCCTCTCATCTTCCATTTCTGAATTCCTCCCTCATTGAGCACTTTCGACATTTTTCCAGCGTTTTGCTTTGGATCGTATTACTTCTATCTCTCTTCTGTGTCTGTCCCTCCCTCTAATAGACAGTGTTGTTTTGTGATACCAGCATGTCCTGGATACCCAGATCTTTTCCTAAACCTACCTAAGTAGTTTTGTGACCCAAGACTAATCAAGTCGATCTTTACCTGAACCTAACTAAGTAATTTTGTCGTCTAAACCTAACCAGTCGATCTTTTCCTAAACCTACCTAAGTAGATTTGTGACCTAAGCCTAACCAGTCAATCTTTTCCTGAGCCTAACTAAATAGTTTTGTTACCTAAGCCTAACCAAGTGGATCTTTTCCTAAGCCTAACTAAGTTGTTTTGTGACCTAAGCCTAATCAAGTTGATCTTTTCCTAAACCTAACTAAGTAGTTTTGTGACCTAAGCCTAACCAAGTGGATCTTTTCCTAAACCTAACTAAGTAGTTTTGTGACCTAAGCCTAATCAAGTTGATCTTTTCCTAAACCTAACTAAGTAGTTTTGTGACCTAAGCCTAACCAAGTTGATCTTTTCCTAAACCTACCTAAGTAGATTTGTGACCTAAGCCTAACCAGTCAATCTTTTCCTTAGCCTAACTAAATAGTTTTGTTACCTAAGCCTAACCAAGT
Source organism: Hozukius guyotensis (assembly GCA_916700995.1). Lineage (NCBI taxonomy): Eukaryota > Metazoa > Chordata > Actinopteri > Perciformes > Sebastidae > Hozukius > Hozukius guyotensis. The sequence goes on from CAKALU010069472.1 coordinate 45,028, forward strand.
CGATCTATTCCTAAACCTAACTAAGTAGTTTTATTTTGATAAGACTGCAGCAGAAATTGACACGTGTGTCACATGTTGCTGGACATTTGTAGGAAAATGCATGAAAAATACATTGAAAATCGTGCTGGTGGTAACAACAAAAAAGGGAAATTTGCGTCTATTTACGTGAATCAAACAGATGAACTTTCGTGACTATTTCACAAACTGCCATGAGATTGTGTTGTGATACCAGACCTGCTTCATCACACAGCATTCATGTTTAGCTCCTTTGAGTCTTAATTCCGGTTTATTTGCGGAATTCAAAACGTTTACCTTACACTCAGTTCGCAAATTTTGGTGCAAATTGTGTTTTAGTTGTTCTTCCCAATTCATTATGAACGTGCCCCCAGCTGCTCATCTTCATCTACCTTGACTTTAATTTAACTTGCGATTTGGATTTGATGTGGATTTAAGTGGGGAAATCAATACTGGATCGGGGCTTTCACCTGGATTCTCTTAGTCAATCAGTTTAATGGAGCGAGTATTTAGGAGCACAGCCTCTCTTGTACAATCAGTGTGTTCCCGTTTGGGGAGACACAGCGAAAGCACAAACAAGCTTTTGTCATCCTCCCAAAACTTTCACGAGTTCTGTCGGTGATATCGTGTAGCTCTTTGTGAGTGTGGATGTGTGCGCAGGGTGAATGTGTGTGTGTGTGTGTGTGTGTGTGTGTGTGTGTGTGTGTGTGTGTGTGTGTGTGTGTGTGTGCGTGCGTGCGTGCGTGCGTGCGTGCGTGCGTGCGTGCGTGCGTGCGTGTGCGTGAGTGTGTTTGTGTGACATTTAATATCATAGCTCTCTCTGGCATGCTCTTCATTACACTGCACTCAGTCTAATTTCATCGGGGCCTGCAGCCGTTTGAAAACAGGCCAAATACTCGATGAGAGATGAAGAGAGGAAGAGGAAGGAGGAGGAGGAGGAGGAGGACAAAAGGGGAGAGGTGAAACTCAGAATGGGTTGTTGATATTAAACATCGGCTGGTCTGACATGATGCAACCATGTTCGTCCACACATGCTCATGCAAAGACATGCTCACAGGTTCATGCACGTCTGCTGTCTCCCACACAGTTCTGCATTAATCCAATTCACAGAATTAAAAGCTGAAGGATGTTTCCCTTCTTTACCCCGCCCGAACCCTCCCCTCCCTCTTTCTTTCTCTCTCTCTCTCCTCTGTCTCGCTTTCTCTCTCTCTCTCTCTCTCTCTCTCCCAGCAATGAGGATAAGGGGGGCTAAGACTAATTCCCTAGTTTTGCCAGGGTATTTGATAAACAGCCACTTGTCTTTGGGACATAGCTTAGGAGAAACACAGTGAATGGATCTGCTCGGCGAGAGCCAACACAAGCAGCAATAAGAGGCGCATGAGAAAGCAGAAGTGTAAGGGAATGAGAGGACATGGATGGGGGCGAAATGAGATGGAGATGGGTAGAGCAAATGAAAATGATCAGAAGAGGAAAAGTCAGGCAAAAAGATACAAGAATATGTGGGAATAAGTGACAAAGCTTAGTTTAAAAGATTCATTTCGAACTAAAAAAGAAGAAGAAAAGTTGAAAGGATGGTCAGTCATCGGTGCTGTCAGCATTAGATGAATGGACCATCAGTAAGGGATAATGTACAGCGAGCCGGTCATTGTTGTGAAAGAATCCCCGACAGGGCGATGCTGCACCCCGACTCTCTCATCGCCCTGAAGGGGTTTATTTCACAACAATGACCTGCTAGCTGTACATTATCCCACTTATTACACGGCTAATCAATGATTTGACTCAAAAACGGTCCGCCAGAGTCTGACGTCAGAACTGCACCCATAGCAATCGTAGAACACTGTGATTGACCAATCAGAATCGAGTATTCAACACAGCCGTGTAATAAACCTGTATAAAGTCTACCTGAAGTTGAAATTCATTTTCGCAAAGAAATTAGTGGATATATATATATAAATGGTGTTTGTTTTGATATGTATGTGTACATATTATGGCTGTCAAACGATACAAATATTTAATCGCAATTAATCACATGATTGTCCAGAGTTAATCGTAATTAATCGCACATTTTTTATCTATTCAAAATGTACCCGAAAGGGAGATTTCTCAAGTATTTAATGCACTCTTAAAACTGCATGTGATTATCATAAAGTGGGCATGTCTGTAAAGGGGAGACTCGTGGGTACCCATAGAACACATTTTCATTCACATATTTTGAGGTCAGAGGTCAAGGGACCCCTTTGAAAATGGCCAAGCCAATTTTTTCTCGCCAAAATTTAGCATAAGTTTGGAGCGTTATTTAGCCTGCTTCTCTACCAATGGATTCCTTAGTTTTTTTATAGCTTCATATGATGCCAGTATATTCTCTAGCTTTAAAAACTGAGCCTGCAAAAATTCACAAGTTGCGTTAGTGCGTTAAAGACATTAGTGGCGTTAAAACGAATTTGCGTTAATGTGTTATTATCATGTTAACTGACAGCCCTTATATATACAGTATATCAAGCAGGCTTTGGTTGAATGCAGGTGAACAGTCCATGTGTAGAGCAAAAGAGGCGGAACACATTGGCTGAAATGCAATCTCAGAACCCAGCAACTATCATCTGATGATGACTTTTCTTCTTATGGGTTTAAACTTAGCTTGTAAACTGGCTACTTGTGAAACAATCCGGCCGTACGTGTTGTCTCGCAACTCCAACTCCTGTCTCGCAAACTTTTAGTATCAAACAGCGGTCTTCTGGGCAAAAGTCTGATGTTTGTTTGGCCCATCCACCACACCGACCATTGTCAAAAACAAATATAATCCTTAACAAAATATGTTTTCCCTTGAATCGTAATTCACAATGCATAATTTGTTGTTTTTAGGAAACAGGGCTGGTGTCTGCAATATCGTCATATTTTATGTTTTCTTACTCAAGTGAGGAGAATTCACTTTGACTTTAATCAACCGAGTTGAGCTCAGATGGAAGTGAATTAGTTTGACTTCCTCAACACACAAGTAGTGTGTTTGTTTGCATGTGTGCCTCTGCTTTAACAAGTGAATGACAGCTGTCATTCAGCTGCCTCCCAGTGGCTCCTACATTAAGCCATCTAGCTACAATGATGAAATTACACGGGACATCCATGCCTCATCAACAGTTTGAGTCCAACCTCTGGTTTCTACTCGCTGCGCTAAGGGCTGAACGTCGCCGCTTGAAAGTCTGAAAAAACGTGGTGTATTTTTGTCTCGGGTCCAACTGAGGACGCGTGTTTGAAAGCTCCAATTGTGTTATTTTTATTGATAGATGCTGAGAGGCTGGTGTCTCTCAAAGTCGAGAAATAAGGTGAGAGCGCTCTCACAGCCTCTGTGCAAGTCAATATCTTGACTTTAAAGCGATTGACAAGTTGTTTTTGTGAACAAATCCCTCAGTTTTGGCACGTAATCCTGTCTGCGTTGTGCTCCGTCCCTCATCTAGTCTCATCCCTGTCAGACAGGGCTAGTGCCTGATTTTATTTGGCTGCCACAAAAAAGGCAAAGCGAGAGACGAGGGGGGGG
>CAKALU010069472.1:48591-69665 GCA_916700995.1 Hozukius guyotensis
CCCCCCCCAATAATACAAATCTGATGTTCTTTTTTCTCAGCTGTCTCCCTCTCTTTCTTGTTGACTGTTTGTCTTCCACTTTCATTTTTTATTTAACTCTGACTAACCCTAGTTTCCTCTTTTGTCCTCCAATTTTACATCTCCCCTACTATCGTCCTTTCTTTAAACGAAGGAAGAAGTCATTGTCATTATGAAAACTCTGGCCTGCTCCCCCTACACCCGTGCTTCACTCACTTTACTGACAGGCCTTTAAATTGTTTCCCAGACAGCCTTTCACCTTGATCGGGACACTAAATCCACCAATTAAATCACCCAAATTGGCGCTGTGGGCGCAGCTAGAGGGTGGGAGGGGAATGGCAGTAACAGCAAAGGTGATATATAACACACCGCACATTTTAGTGTGTGTGCGCGCGCATGTGTGCTTTGACAGGAGGGATTTGCTATACTGCCCTACAAAGGCAGAGTGCAGTAACTACAGTAGCAGTGAAGCTGAGAATAAAAAAGGTTTCCAAGTTTTCAGGCTGGATGGCAAACTGTATAACAGAAAGAAAGGTTGTAATGCTTTCAGTTTATGTCTTTTCAGGCTGATTATTTTGCCTGAAAAATGATTATAGAATCCACGCAACATCCAAAAGATGTAGATACTGCATTCTGCCTTAGAAAATGATCTTTAGTATGATCATTATTTACAGTGCAGAGCTTATAGGAATCAAGTGTTTCCGTGTTTGGCTAAGTTTCTATCTGTCCGAGTACTATTAATACTGAATAATTAATGTACAATTTGATACATTTAAGTATGCGAATTAAGCTTAAAGAAAGTAGTAGCCCAGAATGGACAAACCAAAGGCAAGAAAGGGCCGTTGCCGTTTTTAGGTTTTTGTGTTGACCACCGTAGTTTCTCCAACACGCTTGGCACATGGGATAAGTTTCAGTTGATTGCAATCTGCAACCTCACCGCTAGATGCCACCAAATCGTACACACTGCACACCAAATCACATTTAAAAAATTAGTCAAAAAATGAGATGACAGCTACTGATATCTTCTAAGCTAGCTACCTTTAGCAGGAGTTTAGCTGTTGATGTTGTTTTTTCATCACCATAACAAATAACTGCTGCCTTATTTAATTATGTAGAATAACAAACTGAATATCCAGAAAGTTTCATAACAAATGTTCTTATTTGAACCCAAACCATGATCTTTTTTTATACCTAACCAAGTATTTTTATTGCCTAAACCAACACATTCTCAGTTCTCGGTTTCTGATGCCGAGGAGCACTTACCAAATGGCGGTATTTGTCGAGTTGGGAGTGGGAACAGGTTGTGTAAACCTAACCAAGTAGTTGAGTTTGAATTCACAATGTTAACCAGATATTTAAAACTGCACTGTTCACCAGCATGTGATGAGTCGGGAATGAGAATGGGGCGTTAAATGACGTAAAAAGCTTAAAATGCGCAGACAAAAAAGTTACCATGAGTTCACATTGAAACTGTAGTTTTTAACCACAGTTATCTCACAAGCTAACCTTCACATTGATATAGCCCTCTTATTTTAGCTGTCTAGTTTGCTGTTTTCTATGGCAGAGAGTGCAGTAAGGTGATGAGATCTAACCCAACCCAACAAACACCGGACTTTTACATGAGACCCGTGTTCGGGACTGTTGTTGATCGGTGTTTTGTTTTGTAAGTTACGTTAGTGATGATTGTCACGTGTTTTTTGTCGACATGTGTAACGTGTTTTCCGTAGTTGTTTCCATACTTGTTTTACTTAGTTTACTTACGTATTTTAAGCCCAACTATGACATTTTCACTTACCCTAACTAAGTGGTTTTCTTGCCTAAACCTACAGACGTTTGCGTGGCCTACAAATGACACGCGAAAATGCTAAAATGCATACTCATGACACGCGGAATATCCATGTAATGTTGTGGTATTTATACATCTTCCTGTGAGACCGGGTTGGCAATTCAGTACAGATATTGCGTTTTGGCTTGGTTTTTAGATTGATTTTTAATTTACTGCATGAACATGTAAAAAGCTTGTTCATGTAAATTACACATTTCTATGGCATAATATATTTTTTTTATTTAGTAAAACAGTTGAGAGTCAGATGCAGGTTATAGCCTACCTGTTCTGCCTTTGCGGGGCAGTTTGGCTGCTGAGCTTTGTCCATCCGTCAGAAAGCCCCCAGCCCAAGGCTAAAGGTGCTATCTGTCAAAACCAGATGACACAGAGACTAGGAGTCCGTGACAGGAGGGTTATCATATCACAGCAGCAAGGAAAGGAGGCAGGGCAAGAGGGAGGGAGGGAGGGAGGAAAGTAGGAGTAGCTGTAAAACAAAAAAAGGATGATGGTGAGAGAGGAGGAAGATAGAGGAGGAAAGCAGAGGTGAAGAGAGGACAGAATAGGAGAAGAGAGGGTGTGAGAAAGGACATATACTGTAAAAGAAGAATGGAGAAATAGAAAAGATAAACCAAGAGGAATTGAGCAATAGAGCAAGAAGGGAGAGAGAGAAAAGCAGTATGCCAGGTTGGACTTGAAACAGGTAGGTAGGAGGTGAGGGAGAAGAGGAGATACTGTATCTATGACTGATGGAGGAAGGAGGGATGGACGGAGAAAGGATACGATGGCTGGGGAGAGAGTGGGGAAGGAAAACGGAGGAGGAGGGAGGGCAGTGGCGTTAAAATGAGAGGAGATTTGCTCGGTGGTGCTTTCACAAACCACACAACTGTACACACACACACACACACACACACACACACAGGGTGTAACTCTCTTTTCAATTACATGTGACAGCTGCTGTCCCCCTGATCCATGCAGTTACTGTGGCAATGGTGACAGGAATTATGGTGGAGCAGACAGGTGAGTCAGAGGGGAGCGAGGGGAGGGAGATGTGGGAGAAAGGCGTGGAAATGGAGAGGAGAAGGCCAAGGATGAGCTGAGGGGGTGTACGCTGGAGAGAAAGCGTTCGAGAAATGGCACTCCAAATCAGATCTGCTATAAACGATGCATGTAGAAGATTGGATAATGAGCATTAATTCATGTAGTTTGCCAAAAAAACAAAAAACAAAGAGAGCAAAGAAGAAAAACGTAAAGGTTGGCACAGAGGGAAAATTAACACTTTGAGAATTTTGATGCTCATTTTTTAAACAAACTTGACAACACATTTACACGTAGATGTGTTGCTATGCGAGCACTAGTAGTGTCACGATTCTCCAAATCCACGGTTTCGATTTGAGGTCACGATTCGATTCGATTTAAACACACCGTTGTTAGACTATGGAGTCTTGATTCGTAAAGATCAACAAATCATTGGTTTTATGCCCTGACAACTGTCATTTACACTTTAAAATTCTTCTTAATTTTTATTTATAAAGTGTTTCAAAAATTAGACTACAACAGTCCACAATATAAAAAGCTGCATCTTATAAATACCAGTATCTGTGTGATCCACCTCAGTACATAATCATTACAAAAACAAAACAGAAATCCTTCTGCAGTGCATTACAAGTGTGCTGTAAAAAGTCATTTACGGTCACGCTTGTTTCTCCCCTCTCTTATTTCCTCTCTCTCCTCTGATCGCTCTGATCGGTTTAAACCCATGTTATTTTTTTCCTAAACCTAACTATAATGGTTTTGTTGCCTAAAAAGTGGCGGTATGTGACGAGTTGGGATGAGAATGTGTTGCTGCAACCCCATGAGGTGCTGCTAGTTAGTATCTCTGTTAGGGGGGGTCTTTCAGTATTTTCTGACCTTGGAAGTGTATGGTGCTGAAGAAAGGAAAAAAAAGAAGACAGCTATTTGGTTCTGACAATTTAGTCCTATTTTTCGCTTCCACTGTCACCAAGTTGATCACCCAGTAGGGATGCTGGGAGTCAACGCGAGAGGTAGTACTAACAAGGAGCGGGAGGGGTACTTCTGCTCCTTGTTCCACATCCCCTGCCTTCTCCCCCTCACTGGGATATTATAGCCTCAGTGTTTGTGTTTACTCAACATCTCCTGTTCTTCCAGATCCTGCCATGTACAAACTGTTCATTAGTTGTTTCTGGCTTCTACTGACCACCTGACATTTGTCACCTCCTTTCCCCAGCTGCTTTCCAATCAGTCATTAGAGAAGGACTTCACCACTGTGTTTGGGTTGCTTTAGTGTGCTTGCCTTTGTTCCCGCTTTACTGGCTGTTCCCGCTTTGACCATCCCCGTGTCTTTGATTAGCTGCCTGGCTGCCCTGCACCTTTGGATCTGTTTACCCCTTCTGACTGACTGCCCATTAAGGATTGTAAGCCAGCTGGGCACAGAGGAAAACCTCCTTTAACCATTCTCCATTCTGTCTTCGGAGTTTCGCTTCTGGGTCCAAGCCCTGGGCATAGATGTGTGTGTGTGTGTGTGTGTGTGTGCACTACGATGCTCACACACAAGCTTAGATGAATGATTCCTGAAAATCAATGTGGCCTGGCATGTGTCGGAATGGCAATATCAGCAGAAATTATTGCTGATACTGTGTTTACTAATAGTTTTTGGAATCATTTAAGCAATCAAACGAACACAGAATGAACAAGGTTGAGAGGGAATGTGATTGGAAGAAAAAAAAAATATGTACCTGGGTGGTTTGGTCTCTGAGGGTTCGTAGAACAAACGCGGTTTGTTTGGTTTTCACGGGGGTTGTCTAACACTCTTTACTGTACAAGAGAAACAAGAGCTTTTCTTGCTATTCCTCGCTTTTGTTTCCCTCTGTTCGAGCACTGAGGAATCACAGGAGTCAACATCTGCGGGTTCAACCTGAGCTGGATGCAGAAGACGGGGTTCAAAACAGGGAGAGACGGACAGAATGAGAGACAGAAACATGCCTTAACTTCATCTCTGTTGGGCTTCAAAACTTGGTTCAACTTTGTTCAGCTGATGTTTCGAACAACACAGTGTAAACAGCGGGGAGGGTTGATGTTTGGCTGTTGTTGTATAGGAGAGATCGCACACACACACACACACACACACACACATGCATGCGTGCACACATATACCCACAAAAAGATGAAGGGATTTGGGATTTGAAGAGAGTAAACTGTTTGCTCCTTTGGAGAAAGTCTTCAGCGTGTCTGTGCACTCGATGCTTCAGAGTGTGTTCGCTGTGTGTTTAACCCACCACCCTTTGGGGAGGCTTGTGGGTGGTTTTGGAAAGGGATGACAGGATCAAAAATAGGTGTACCATACGTACGCAAGAACACCTGCACACCCAGATAGACACAGGTCCATGAGCACACACACATGCCCTGTACACTAAGTGACTGCTTGAACTCGCTCCATGGGCTGCCTGCAGGCCCACCAACATAGCCATCATTAGCAGGCTCTATTTTAAGGTTGAGGCCACAACAGATAAAATGTCTGAAAGTGACGGTTAACGGATTTTTAGTACGTGGCAAATACATGTTCTTGTCCATTTTCAAATACTGTGAATCCAAGCAGAAATTAATCATTTAATGTTTTGATTAAATATTGACTTGAAAAAAAAAAAACTGCAGTTACATACGTTATTAATTCTTTCTCCAGTCTCATCAGTAAGTAAGGTTGAGAAAAGGCAACTACAAAATCTGGAGCAAATTCCCTGGAGCATGTGTAAAATATAGGGCTGATAAAGTTAACGCGATATTAACACAAATTCGTTTAAATGCCACTAATTTCTTTAACGCATTAACACAAGTTGTGATTTTTTAGGTTGTAGCGGGCTCAGTTTTAAAGCTAGAGTGAAGATATCATATGAAACAAGAAAACCTAAGGAATCCAACCATGTCATACTAGCTCATGAAAATGGGTTCTAAGGGTACCCACGAGTCTCCCTTTTACAGACATGCCCACTTTATGATAATAACATGCAGTTTGGGGCAAGTCATAGTCAAGTCAGCACACTGACACACTGACAGCTGTTGTTGCCTGTTGGGCTTGAGTTTGCCATGTTATGATTTGAGCATATTTTTTTATGGTAAATGCAGTACCTGTGAGGGTTTCTGGACTTTCCTGGAATATTTGTCATTGTTTTGTGTTGTTAATTGATTTCCAATAATAAATATATACATACATTTGCATAAAGCAAGCATACTTACCCACTCCCATGTTGATAACAGTATTAAATACTTGACAAATCTTCCTTTAAAGTACATGCGATTAACTATGGACAATCATGCGATTAATTGCGATTCAATATTTTAATCGATTGACAGCCCTAAATAAAAAAACATTAAAGAACATTCTACAGTGTGGCTTTGCAAAGCAGAAATCACCATGCATGTTTTGGACTGGAAAAGGAAGACGTGTGTTTTGCACACTGATCACATATAAATATGACAATATGGCAACTTCAACCTCTCCACTACATTACCACCTCCTCCTCCTCCTGCACGATGAATACATTGTTAATACATCAGGCAGAAAATTCTATTAAATGCCTCTGTGTCTTCTTGAGAAAACAGGAGGCTAGGCATGAAGTAATTGATGTGTTTTCTTTCTTCTCTTTTACTGAAGCCACGAATGTGCAATGCAAAATTATGTTCAAGGTGATTTCTGATTCCGTGTATATGGTGAAAGGAGACGGGTGAACAATGAAATTACTTCCAGTGGAGAAAAAAAAAACAAAGAACAATATGAGAAACAAAAGAAGGCAACCCAAAGCTCGGAGCTGGAGGCTGAGCTCGGCAGGCGGCTAGCGGCATCTACACAGCAGCTCATCTGTTCATGTAGAGGATGGATGCACTGGATTCATATCTCATGGTATAATCACATTTCCCCCACGCAGACTGGCCGCTGTGTCTTCCTCATAATTCCTAATCTAAATATTAGGCCACACACACACACGCAGACCTCCGTCAGAGATAACAAAGTGTGTAATGAGATGGTGTGACCTGGCCTCTGTTTATGAGCAGATGTTAATATTTGTCAAATTACAATCATCTCTTGCAGGATTTAATAATTCACAAAGATACACACACACACACACGCACGCACACACACACACACACACACACACACAACAGACTCGGTCCAGGTGGAGCAGTAGCTGCAGCATCCACGAGGACGGGCTAAATTACCTCCACCGTTGGCATGGCGATGGCTCGTTGGAGAAAATGGCTGCTGCTCCTCCCCAGCTGAGCTCCTCGGAGCCTGCCAGGGATGATGGATCTGAGTGAATGAATGAATACGATAAAAGAGCGCGAGAGTAACAGAGAAACAGGTAGGGCTGTTTATTGAACAAGAAGTAGATGAGGAAAAGATGGAGCAGATGCCGAGATGGATAAATGAAGCAAAGACTAGATGAGCAGCCGGCGATTTTTCAGAAGCACCTGTGGCTCCAGGATTCATTGCGTGGATGTTTTTTTTCCTGCTGGGAAAGGTCCACTAAATGCATTTTGTAAATTTGAAAATATAGGCCTATTTAACTTTGGCATGTAATTATGCAGAAACGTTGAGCTTTAACACCATGATGTAACTAAAAGTGACAAATAAGTTCAATGCTGACGCCATTCATTTTTCCCCTCATAACACTGATTTATTTCACATTATTTCCAGCCCGGTCACACAGTAGTTTGTGAAATAGTCACAAAATTGAATGTATTGATTCGTGCACATAGGCACAAATTTCACATTTTTTTCGTGATGGTCAGCACGAAATCAATACGTATGTAATCCAGGTAACTGTGAACCAGGAAGTATAGAGAGCGGCGAACGCAATGTAAAGAGGAGGTCGGGGTGGATGGATGGGTCAAAACACAGGACTTTCGCCCAGGAGACCGGTGTTCGTGCCCCGTGTGAAACCACAAGTCAAAGTTGATTTATCTGTCAAGTAACTTCCGTACTTAAGTCACGGCACTTCTGGTGTTATTTCAACCCAAACCGCGATTTTTTTCCTAAACCTAGCTAACTAGTTTTGTTGCCTAAACCTAACCAAGTCGATCTATTCCTAAACCTAACTAAGTAGTTTTATTTTGAAAAGACTGTAGTGGAAATTGACATGTGTGTCACGTGTTGCTGGACATTTGTAGGAAAAAGCACGAAAAAAGTAATGTTTTCATGAAAAAAAAAGTAAATTTGTGTCTATGTACATGAATCAAATAGATTAGATGTGAGACTGTGTTGTTATTTCACATAAAGATGTAATTCTTTTAAGTTAAAAAATCTGAGCACTAATATAGCAGCAAGTAACTATTTGCTATGTAAAGATATAGTAATGTCTACCTGAGCAGAGAATGAAGTCACTATGGGTGTGTCCGAGCTTCGTTGTGCTTTGTTTACATCACCGGTCCGGCCGCACGTGCATATTAGTGCACGTGAGATCGTGTGCAAAACTTGCTCTAATAATTATTTTATTATTTAGACATATCACAGCCTTCGTCTGAACATTTAATGCTTCTGGCAACGTTTGTCATGTAAAATCATATTCTGTAAACCGATAGAGCAGATTCAGAAAACTTTTACCGTTTTATTATTATATTTATTCCAGCCTATAGCCTAGACCCTGGGTTCCAAGCTCCAGACCTCCAGGCCCCCTACCTGCCCATTTTCTAGCTGAAACAGCTGATGCTCAACCCTGATCCAACAGTAAGGGTTGCTCAGGTGTGCCATGTGTGTTCAAAATAACGTGGTGAGTATGTTATTAACTACCATTGTTGCGTTATTGATTTATTTTCCACTGCTCATGGCTGAAACTGATGACGGCAGTGCGTATGGTAGATGGGCTACCGTGAAAACACTCACGTTATGGATTCACAGTTTATAGAAAATGAACATTTACAACACAGGCAGCGGCAGTCTTCTTGAACTTATTCAGTAACATTTATTCGGCACTCAACAATGAAAACGCAAATACATTCTGAAAAAATGCCATTTATAAATATTACCGAAATAGGGTTTGATGTCATGTAACATTATGGATGTAAACATACCCACAGACAGAAAGATGGAGGTGTGGTAGAAATTTCAGCCTGGAGCACAAAAACTGAACAAGAAGACAGAAATAAACTTTGTTTTCTATTCTGCAGCCAAAAGGAGTTGGAATAAGCAGCACTAGGCCACAGGTGGTAAAACGCTTTAGTTCGGAACCACTACAAATTGTTCCCATTTGACATTTTTCTCCACTCCACATCTTTTTGTGATTTAAATCTCCATGGCTACAAGGGGGGGAGGAGTGGATCAAAGTGAATGCAGTTCACATTGAGGCCTGTTATAATAGTGGCATTGTTATAAACCAGCATGTTCACTGTGAGCAATCAAGATAGGAAGTGTGTCACAACTGTACTGTCAGTGAGTCGGAGCCAACTTGTAGTACATACGGCACCCTGCTAAATAAATACACACCTGAGCATGCAGTAATGGGTATGTGTAAAGTCAGACTCTCTCAGCAAAGTTTCTTCTCTTGATTGGAAAGTGCTGTAAGCGCAGTGGGTTCAACTACTACCCACATATTACCTTACATCTCGTCTGGATAAGTGGGGCCTTTCTTTGGTCTACTTTTAGTTCTGACTTCGACACTCCTGAGCCCGCCCAGGGAACCATTTAGGAGGCAGAAAGGCAAAGAAAGACAAAGAAAATGCCTTTACTTCTACCTCATCAAAGCCTCCACAGGGGCCCTGTCTCCGTCTTTCCGCTCCCTTCCGTACACTTTCCCCCCCTATCTTTCTGCCTATCAGCTCCCAAGATGCTTTGAAAAAGCAACCATCGCAGACAGTGTGATTTCTCTCTTCTACCTGGGTTGTCTTGGAGATACCTTCTGACCAATCAACAAGAGCGACCTCGTGTCTTATTTACCCTCGCAGCTCATAAAGGTATAAAGCAGACCTCTCTGTGTCTTCCCGCTTCTCTCCCCCTCAGGGGTCAACTTCGGTCCGGGCCGCGCCGGCTTCTCGTTCTACACTTGTAATTGGGCGGCGAGATCACTGATCAGTTGACACAACTTTACACCATGTCTTTCTAATGAGACACACACTCGGCCACTGGCGGCAGACAGCAAAAGGGTAAACACTGTCCACAAAGTTTAGGTCTGTACGGCCAAAGAAGTGTGGAATTCCAAACAAGAAAGTTAGAACAGGCTGACAGAAAAGACAGGGAATAATCTGCGGAGGATTTCAGAGTGTAGAATGTCATGCAATAATGCATCACCAGTGCTCGAAGTGGGCCGGTACTCACCGGTACGCAGTACCGACACTTCTACATTTTACCGTGTACCGTGACTTTTTCTTGCATACCGGAACTTCTCACAGGCTGCCGGTACTCTTCTCTGCCCTCTCCATATCAGGTTCTCTGAGTGATTCATAATGGCGATTCCTAACAGTGCGGCGCCAGTGTATTTGCGCCAACCATCGTAAGCCGTATGAACATAAACAATGTGTAAACAATGTGGAGAGCATCTAGACGAGCCGACACACAGCACAGGGGAGGGGGTGAGAACAACGCTGCTGTAATTTATCGATACAATACGTCCTTCACGTTCCTTTTCTAAAATAATTAGTGAACTGTTTGTCATGACTTTTTTGAAGTTGTGAACAAATATAATTAATGGAACATCATTTAAAAGTTTTCTGGATCTGCTGTTTTGATTTACTGAATATGATTTTACAGGGGCAAACATTTCCAGAAGAATTAAATGTTCAGTCGAAGGCTGTGATATGTGTAAATAATTAATAATTATTCAACTAAAGTAAGTTTTGTCTTCAAGCTTTTTTGGAGTTATCTATAGTAATAGCCAAATAATAAAGGTCCAAAACGATGTAAAATTGCATAATTTTAAGTCAAAAACTTTCAAATATTCTTGGGGGAGGACCCATGGATGTATAAAGAGAACAGGATACAACATTGAAGGCTCCCGTTCATTCAGTTGCTCAGTGGCGCATGAAGCCAAAATGGCTCGACTGCCCATTGATAAAGTACCCGGATCATCGGGCGAATTTCCGCAGCCATTGGGCCCATAGAGCATCCGCACTAGCGTTTCCTTTGACTCCGCCTCCCAGCCCTCACTCCAGCCTCAGACTGGGGCTCATTCACATGAACAGAGGAAGGGAAATAACTCTGGATTCGGCTAATTTAATATTTTAGTAAAAGCCTGGCACTCTTCTTGGCGGTTTGGGAGGACCCCAAACCCAATATCTCTTAGTGCCTTTTATTCACTGTAGAAATTCAGAATGTGTCTCTTTATCCTGCTGTATAATATGTAGGAGCATCCTGACTGGGACACTGCTCCTAAAACCTGAACTGAAGAGACATCGCTACATACAATGTAATTTTCCATTACAATGAAGAGCGCACACACCTCAGCTCTGCATGCAGACCTGCCTGTCTGGCTGGCTGCTGTTGATTCCAGGCGAAAGACATCCTATAATATATTATGGAACAATACTATAGGCTACAAATAACACAGGAAAGCACTTTAACTATTAACACTATGGGTAGATATACAAACACATCGCCTTAACCCTATGTTCCAGTTGGAATATTATTGGAATATTATAGGCCTACTATAGAAGATGCATAACCCATGTATAATAATAATAATAATAATAATAAATAAATAAATAGAAGAGATTGCTCATACCGGCGGATACACACGCCAACCTGTGAATAATTATTTTTTTCCTCGTCAAGCACTGTGCGTTACACTGATTTAGCCCAGAAGGATGTTTGCACTTTTAATTGTGGGCCATATAATGAAAGCATAGAAGACTATCAGTGTGCAATTAAGTGGTATCAGTGGGTAACACTTAAGCAGTGATTACATCCGAGTCATCTGAGTGAAAGTTAATTTTCTATTTTCTGACCTTGTTTACTCTTTGATGTCGCACGCTGACAATGAGACACTCAGAGCCTAGTGTCTCAGATTTCACCAAATATTCTTGTTAGATCTCGTATTTATGCTGCAGTGGTCCCTGCACACACACACACACACACACACACACACACACACACGCCCTGACTCACCCACCATATGCAAATGCTAGTCCGTGGGGACGGTGTCTTCAAATGGAGCCTTTCCCGTCTGTGCATGCATTACCTATTGTGACACATAAGAAAGAACCCCTTTATTTTCGCTGCAGTGAAGCACAAATTGACACTTTCACTTAAAAAACGTAAGTCATCTATAATTGCTCTTTACAAGGGAAATTACGTCTTTAACAAAGAGAAATGTCTAAAACTCCACTAGCAACCCCTCAAGGAAGCAGTGTTAATTACATCACACGATACTCGGTCGGATGGATGGGATGAGCAACACACTGACACTTTTGCTATTCTTAGGGACTAGGCGTGATGCAAAGAATATAAATATTTAATAGAGAGGAAATTAAAGAGTGTAAAACATTAACCGTGTATTACTGAAAAAATGTTGGCCATTAATAATAGAAATAATGAGGTTTTATATAAATAAAATCATAAGATTGATGACTTACTTTACCAGGCAAACAGATAACCTCATTGTGTTTAAAAGGCCAGACAGTGGACAGCTCCCTGTGCTGAAATGAAGTCTAATTGATGAATAATAAAAAATTCAAAAAACACTTTATTGAATTGAACCATCTCTGTAATTGAAACATTATTTTAATTCCACATTATTTAGCCAAAAGTGATTCATAATGTAATGATATTTTAAACAGCGACCGTTTTATTGCAAAGAAGGCAGAAGCTTTACACCGAACAGTCCAGGACCGCTTCAATGGCAGAATTCAAACACCAACCAGTTTTATAAATCAATTTTTACTCCAAACTTGAAAGAAATGTCCAGACAAGTGGAAGAATTCAAAGTCTGTGTCCTTGTATCTTCTGCAACTTATCCTCCTCTGCGCTGTATTAGCTCAGCCACACCTACTTTATTTGCAAATCAGTCAAATTTTAAAGGGACTCTCCGCAAAAATCGGAAATTTCTTGTGATAGTGACACCTGTGGCGCTTGTGCTCGCGCTTGTTTTCTCACACATTCGTCGCCGCTTTCTCTCTCTTGCTTCACCACTCACTTCCCACGTGCACACACACTCTTCACACTGGCTCTGCTATACTACCACAACACTAGTTTTCCCCCCGACGTCGGTCACATTCATGTTTTTCAAGACGGGCGTAACTAGATATAACTTGTTTTCTTTGTAATTCCGTGGAGTTTGTGTGGGAGTCTGAGTTGTGGTGGGGGCTGGTCGTTTGTTGGCGCTAGCGGACTCCATTTCTAACCGAACATTAGCCACGGCTAAGGCACTCACAAGCGCGCATGACATCACGTCCGTTGGATTTTCCCAGAAAAACGGGCTCAGGTTCTTCACATTAAAAGTAGTCTACAGGCTGATAGAGGAAACCAAGAAAGTCGCAGAAGGTGTCATCTTGTAGGTTAGGTTGCAACCTGTTTACACATTGGAAATAAAGACTGAATAAATAATGATTTATTTGTGAAAAAAAAAAAACAGTCCCTTTAAGGATTTGATTTAAATCCCTCTCATAATTAAACCCTGTCCGTCTGTTTCACTTGGAAACGTTGCATTGCTGGAGCTCACTTTGTTAAGCCTGGCTTCTTCATCTCATAGGCTCCCTATGTGCTACGTTGTGTACTACTGTATATTCACTTTCAGCCATTCACTGTAATTTGAGCCACTGTATTCTTAATGGAAAATGTGTGCACTCTGTGGTGCCCTCAGAAATGCCCACATTGGAGTGAAAAATGCATGCATTTGATTTATAAAAAAACAAAAAAGGACAATTCAAAGCTTTGCAAATTGATCCACCGCTGCAGCATTTGTTCAGTGTAGCCTGAGGAAGGCCATTGAGACAGTAGGAACATTGGCGATTAATGGTTTTCTGGGAAGACCTACGACAGAGGGACAATTCTCCCACTGCAGAAAGCCTAGTAGGAAATATTTGTTTGTACTTTTAATCTTCAGACAAACACAGAGAATGGCTAAACCTGGGCTGAGTATCGTTTAAAAAATGGCGATACCACTACCCTTAAAGTGATACCGATACCAATAGAGTACTTTATTTGATACCCATCATGTGATTGGAAGCATTCAATTGCATTAAAGGCCACCACCACTCCTCCCCATCCAAATGATTTTTACAATTTTTTTCAGTTATTCCTGAAATAATCCTTCCATATTTTATGCATTTATTTTAGAGGTGTGTAGTGTACCTATACTTTCGAACATTTTGGTGGCGGTCTCGGCGCACTGAACTGCCAACTCCGTGAAATACAACTTCAAGCTCAACTTCACCACACCATAGACTGTATGGGTTGAAGCTGCTGTATGCTTGTGGTGATTTGCTGCAAGCAAAACCATACATATAGTCATTTTTTTTTTTTTTTTTAGATATGGGTACAAAGAGGATCATATGCAGGTACCGTTTGACTGGAGAAGTTTCGATATTACTTGGTTATTTCGGTCAATACCTTAAATGTATCGAGTACCGATACCCAGCCCTAGCTGTTAATAACAATATTTTGTGTATTTTGTGGGCCGATTCACTCAGACTCAACCTCGGGGCCATTTTAAAGAAGAAGGGTCATGACTGGGCGAACTTGACCAACTTGAGAGGTTGGATGACACGATTTACAAGACACTCTGCTGCCTCGAGGCAAAAAAAGTACATATGGTGAAAAGTTAGATTCTTTCTTTCCTTCTTCACTTGTCATCCTTATCTCTATTTAACACCCCTCTCCCTCTCTCCCTTCTTCCCCCTTTGCCCATCTCTCTGTGTCTCTAACTCTTACTTGGTATCTTACACCTCAAATGGTGCAGAGACAGACTCACAGTTCACTTCATCTACTCCGCTTTCCGACAGAACAGACAGTTATGTGCCCTAACGACACACAGTTACGGAAGCGCACTTGCATGTAACGTCCACACACACACACGCAGACACACACTGACAACACACAGAGAGATGTGCACGGCTATGTGAAAAGCATTTCACGCACACAAATGCCCAGTGGTAAGCTACATAGTCACTCATCGTGTCACACACATGCATGCATTCACCGCGCACACACACGGAGATGAGTCATTTATATGGGCAGCCAAATGGACTACCAAGTGCTGCTTCACCTCCCATAAAGCTGCCATAAACCCTCTCCGCCTCTGACAGTTGACTGATTGGTGTTATAACAAGGCAGGTATGTGTGCGGATGTGGTCGCATATGTGTGTGTGTGTATACGCACTGAGGTGGACAAACGACTCATACTGCCAGTAGTGGATATATAGAAATAGAAATGTTCTACAGTGCAATTATCCTGGCCAAAGTGATGCCGGTATGCAATATTATCTCCATAATTATTGATCTAAGATGAACATTTTCAGCTCTAGTGAGCTATACACAGCATAATGACAGGTGGTGTCATGGACATGAGTCATTAACACTGCTGTGTCGCTGGCTTTGGCTGTCACTTACTCCTGACCTTAATTGAAATGTTCATACTTCAGACCGAATCCCTATGAAGTTGTGTCTATTTCTGTCTCCGCGTCTAAAACGCTGCGGTAACACTTTATAATAACCATCATTTAAATGTCTATTATAGGTTCATGTAATGACGAATCAGGGAAGAACACGTCATCACTGATGAGACTCCATCAAGAAGCGAACGTGGGTGTCTACGTCATCGTTTTCAAAGATCTCTTGTTTCTGCCCGTCCAGACTAAAACGCTATACCCTGGAGTTTTAAAACTAAAACGGGGTCAGCAGTGTTTTCAAACGTCTCCGTTTTAGGGGCTCGAAAACGTCGGAGTCGTGACGACGCTAGGCATAAACGATGCAAAAGTTATGCAAATTAAAATGAAAATGTATTAGTGTGGATGTGTAGTAACAGACAGGGAGTCCACATACTTTTGGCCATACAGCATACAAAGGGCTAACCGTTCTTTCTCTTATTGTGATATTAATGACAAAAAGAAAAACTAAATCTGTAGTGTTTTTTCAAGAACCCAAAAGTTCCTTCGCACATAAACTTTTACATTCATTAGCCCACCACAAATCTCATTCATATTCTCTCTCCTTTACTCACATTTTAAATAGGTACACTCACTCTTACTGCCTCCCTCCCACACTCCCACTCTCTCTCTCTCTCTCTCTTACTGCCTCTCATACACAAAAAACACACAGAGGCACACACTCGCAACGGCCCACAGCAGTTGCAGTGCTCCCCGGTGTGGACAGCTCCATCCATTGTGTGTGAATAATGTCCAAGGTCACTGTGTACTCAGAGGGTGATCATAAAAACCATACTGCTGCTAACCACAGGCCCAACCACTGAATTAGACAGATGCTGGGCGAGACAGGAGAGAAGAAAAAGCAGCAAAGGAGGAGGTCAGTGCAGTGTGTTTGTGTGTGTGTGTGCCGGGCGGTGAGGGAATGTGGAGAAAAGGGATGAGGGCAGGGGAGCCGGAGAGAGGGAGGGAGGGAGGGAAGGGAGTAAAGAATGGACACAGAGGAATAAGCGAGTAGGGGTGCAGAGGAAAGAGGGGGAGAAAAAGAGGGAGTGGGTGAGACAGAGCGAGGTGCAAAGGAATCCATAGCTGTCTGTCAGTCAGATCACATAGGGGGACAGTGGAGATTCACACTCCCTTTGTCACTCCTAATTTCCCTCTTACTGGCTACTGGCCATCCTGTGTGTCTGTTTCTGTCATAGGTCACATCTGGGGACCGAATCTGGACTTCACACCAGTTGACCGGGGACGGCTTGTTAAACCAGAGACACAATCTGTGTCCCAAATTTGATTTCACTACACTTTCACTCAGCACAATGTAAGATGGTTTCTGTCTTAATTGGGGTTATAGTTAGGGTCAGGCTAAGCCCTCTGGGGATGAATGGAAGTCAGTGCAATGTTTGCTAAACTGTGTGTAAATGTGTATTTGTACCATGTGTGTGTGGGCTACCTTGTGGGTAGACACTAATGCAGACACATTTGAAAATACAGTTTTGTGTGAAACTGAGTTCCGCTCTCATTATCCTTTTTAGGTCACCTTTTAAACGTTCACATTTAAACACTAAAATAACCTGAAAACTGTTAAATCACTTCCTGTTGCTCCTCTTTCCTTTAGCAAACAACCATATACAGTATATATATATATATATATATATATATATATATATATATATAACAAGAAAAACAACTTTTGTTTTCAACGCAGTGCATGCAATCCAAAACTCACACCTCAGTCATTTAGTGGAAAGAAACAAAATTGAAAATACAGTACATAATACAGGCAGTTTATTTACTGCTCCTCTTTTTTTTCACCAGACCATCGATTTTATCCACATGAAACATAGAGTAAGAATTCAACATTGGTAAAAAAAATACACCCACTAGCTCAGCTGATGAAGACCATGAGAAGTAGGGTAATTTTCTCATAGACTTCCATAAAATCGGACTTTGTTTTACAACCAGAGGAGTCGCCTCCTGCTGGCTATTAAAAAGAATGCAAGTTTAAGGGATTTCCGCATTGGTTTCACTTCTCAGACGCGGAGGTAGCCCACTGGTAGGGTATGGCAGTATCTAGCGGTGAGGCTGCAGATTTGGCCCGCAACTTTCCTGCTTTGGTTCACTCTTACGGCTCTCATAGCGTCCTTTTTGGTCGCAACACTGCCTGTTCAGCATCAAATGACTGACAGTTAGCAACTAGCTGGTGATTATAGTGGACATACTTGCCAACCCTCCCGATTTTCCCAATTTTTTCATTGCCCTCTCCCGGTTTCCTCCCGGGCTCACAATTCTCCCACATTTCTCCAGATTTATGGCAATTTTTCATACCTTTTTTTTCCTTTTATCTCTACCTGTACAATGTGTTTAAGCCATAAACCATACTGCTTCCACCATGACAGTAATAGAGCTACAAAAAAAAGTCAGCGCAGCATGGTTTGAGCGGCGTTCGGCGCACGCCACAGACAGCATCACAGCAAAGCCGTCGTGGCGTGGCGCTAGCCATTGGAAATAATGGGTTTCAGAGCCCAGTGGTGCCGTTGTCGCGTTGTGTCTGAAAGGGCCTTCAGTGAGTGAGAGAAGGAGATGGAGAAATGGAGAGTACTAAGAGAAAGAAATACTCAAAAAAGGGCAATGAATGAATGAATGAATGAAAACTGATGAATATATTAATTAGCCTAGTTTATCCCAGAGATTCACACAAGTTCATGCCACAGGGGCAAATTATTCAGTTTTCTTTCCTGAGAATTAAATATACGTCTATTTAACAAAAATGTTGTTGCTGTGTACTTATTATTCTATTTTCATTCTTTAAAAGTCACCAGAATTAAGGAAACAAAGTCTGTGAAACTCTGGGGGGGAGGACCCCCAGACCCCCTGCTTTGGTTTTGAAATCGTGTCTATTTTTGAGGTCTCAAGATTGGCAAATATGATAGTGGAGCGTTTAACAGCAGAAGCTGTTCAGCCATCTGCCAAACATCTGGCAAAAAAATCAGTTGTTCCAGGTTTCACAAGTTGAGCATGTTGATTGAGCAAGATAGTTGATACTTACTTCTAACAAGCTGTTTGCACCTCCATGGATATTCCCATCTTCATTCGGTTCCTTTATTTTTATTTTTACATAATGCAGCTCACCAGCTTGGTGTTTGCCTTTACACTCGATTTCATACTGATTTTGGAGTGAAATGTTTTGTACCGCTGCATATTTTCACATTTTCATGAGCCAACACAGCAGCAAAGTGATTCATTGGTAAAACATGCTTTGTATGTGATATTTGTGTGAAAAGAGAACTGGGTGAAGGCAACAGCTGTATTATGTGATTGGCTGTATTGGGGTTTAAAATGATAGCTCAGCGAGAGTTGGAGGTGACAGAGACTTGGATTCTTTTTGTACCCCACCATGTCTATGACAAAAGGTATTTTTGAATAGCTCCAATTTCCCTTAATCACCATAAAGAAAGTGTGTTTTTAAGATTCATGGACTCTGAGTGTTTCAGAAAGTCTCTGATTTGGGAGATGAAGAACAGCATCTTTGTGTGGATGGAAGTGCAAAACAGAGAGGCAAAGATGACCTTCTCAAATGTATCAGCATTAATGTGGACAAAGCCTATGTGTGTGTGTGTGTGTGTGTGTGTGTGTGTGTGTGTGTGTGTGTGTGTATCTCATCCCATAATGTTTTACTTGCTTACTTTAAAATATGTTTTATGTATGTGCATCTATTTTGCATATAGTGGGTACACAGTGTTTTTTTTTGTTTGGTTGGATTCTAAAATTACAGTGTGATGTCAGTTTTTTTTTTTTTTTGTACCCTACCCTCGAAGTAAGAGTGACAGTATTTGTCTGAATTTGTGTTTGAAATTGTGCGTAAGTCTGTGTGTGTGTGTGTGTGTGTGTGTGTGTGTGTGTGTTTGTGTGTGTGTGGCCTGCTTCCCTTCAGTTCCCCATGCACCTACGTAATTAGTGTGTTCTTGGTAATGTAGTCTAATGGCTTCACAGGAACACTCTGAAATGCTGATGAACATCTGTTTGGCAGAAAACTCAGCGCACACACACACACACACACACACACACTCTCTCTCTCCCATTCCCCGACCAAAACGCAGACTTCGTGCAGCCCGCCGTCCAATCAACAGCGTGTGTGTTTGAATCTATGTAAAAGATGTTATGTACCTGAGAGAATGAATCCATCCGCAAAACTCAAACACCTGTAATTACAGAAATATCTTTGCATAACACTCGGCCTCACGTGGCGCCGTTAATTAGCATTTCAGACGGTTCTGCGGCTCAAACACACAGACACACACACACACACACACGAGACAAAATTCTTCCACTTGTTCATCTCACAGTGAAGACGAAAAGCGCCGGCATAGTTGTCCACTGTTCTTTTTCCCCATTTAACACACACCTACACACACCGACCTGCTGAATTTATAACAGGTCAATGACAACATGGAGTAGCATTTACATGAGAGCAGGTGGCTTGTCAGTGTGTGTGTGTGTGTATTTCTCTGCGTGTGTGTGTGTGTGTGTGTGTGTCCTTGTTAGGGCTGTACAGTTTGCTGCCCCAACCAAGGTCACAGAATGTCTCAGTGCACCCTGGGAGAAGGAGCGACCTGTATGTGTGTGTGTGTGTGTGTGTGTTTGTGTGTGCACCCTCGCCAGCTGGCAGAGACCCAACCTGCTATCAGTGTCACGCCCCTTCTCCTGGGGACAGATTTACTGACTAGTTAAGAAGGTAAGCAGTGAATCTGACTCCTTCTCTCTCTCTTGCCTCTCCTCCTCCTCCTCCTCCCTCCTCCTCTCTGCCTTGTCTCCGTCACTCTCTCTTCTTGTCCTCCTGTCATTCTCTCAAATGTCAGAGAGAGACAAGAGTGAAAAGTGCGCATGTATCCATTTTCGTGCTTGTCAGAAATCCAACAGTTTGCACGCTGCCCGTAACCCGAGGCGCATCTTCAGAGACACCAATACATACATTTCGCCGTCTCACCGCGAGACTGACATTCATTTATCGTCCGTCCTTACTCTCAGACTGCAGGGTGGACAGATGAAGGGGGACGGTGGGATGGAGGGATGAAGGGGAAGAGAGATGCCAAGAGAGGGGGAACCATGTGACGGCGGAGGCTCAAACAAGCTGCCTAATTGGGCACAAGAGGCCTCACAAGTTTGGTGGCAGAACACTTCAAAAATACTTCTCATATAAACACATCCAGGAGAGGCACATGACGGGGTGGCAATAATTCCACACGATTTGCACACACACATTTACAAATGCAAAGCAGAGATATGATGGAGTCATAAAGTGGGATATGATGAATTCTGTCAGACACACATTAACAAAGAGCGAAGGCTGTTACAAAGCAGTGAGGGTTTGTGTCTTCCAATGACACATGCACATGCGTAAGCTTCCTACACACACAAAGAGACACACGCAGGCTTAATATAATAGGAGTCCCTCAGATCTCAAAGCAGTTGCATTATTTAACAGCAGGACTAGGATAGCCTCCAGTGTGTGTGTGTGTGTGTGTGTGTGTGAGACTCTCCTTTACCGACTATAAATACACCTGCATCTGAGAATCCCCCTGTTCTCTCTCTGTCTCTCCTCTGTCTCTCTCCATCTGCACTGGAACTTTTGTACTCCGCGGTGATTCATCTACCA
>CAKALU010069472.1:69685-153115 GCA_916700995.1 Hozukius guyotensis
AAGTCTATTGACACCACCCCCTGGCCCGTGCCAAAATGTGTGTGTGTGTGTGTGTGTGTGTGTGTGTGTGTGTGTGTGTGTGTGTGTGTGTGTGTGTGTGTGTGTGTGAGACTCTCCTTTACCGACTATAAATACACCTGCATCTGAGAATCCCCCTGTTCTCTCTCTGTTTCTCCTCTGTCTCTCTCCATCTGCACTGGAACTTTTGTACTCCGCGGTGATTCATCTACCATTTGAAATATTTCCCGACTTCCATCTAAATGGTACCTGGCATGAAAGCAAAATTTGGCATTATGGGATATTACAGGGCGGGAAAAGCCTTGTGTCACTGCCTGCTGTTTTTTTTTATTCAAAACCTGCCATCATAGTGAAATGTATGGTTTTCTCGCACAGGGAGAGGTGTGATTTCACCTCCGTCTCCTGTGAAATGGATCGTTACCTCAGTATTACAAATTATTGAGCGGCTTTAAGAGGCAGCGCTATCAATGTCATGTTCCTGCAGTAGACTGCGAAATGAACTGTCGCACCTTACAGTGTGACATCACTGTCACAGTCGTACCAATAGAGTACTACAGGAATGGGTCCTGAAACCCGGAAATGAGTTAGCCATTTAGCACTTCCGGTTCCCTCGTCTGGAAGTCAATGGGTTTTTCAAATGGGTTTTTGGCAGCGTTGCCAGATCTCGCAAGAGAAACAAGCAACCGGGTCTATAGAAACAAGCCCAAAAGAAGCAAACCTCAACCCCAAAAAAAGCCCAAAACAAGCGACCTTACCTACCTTCAATATGAGAGAGAGAGAGGCGGACACTTGATCACTTCATATAGATGTATGAATTTATTTTGGATTGCATGCATTTCATTTCATTTTTGCATTTCATTTTATAAACTTCAAGAAGTTTAACGTTTCACGTCATTTTTGCATCCATTTTGAGCTTGTAATGGGAGGGGCAGAGGGATCGGGGTTGTGTACTTATCCTGCAACAGGACAAACTAGACCGGTATAGAGGAGAAGGACAGGAGCAAGCCAGAATAAGCAACTACACTTTAGAAACAAGCCCAAAAAAACGCAACCTGCGACTACCCATATTTGTAAGCGACTTTCCAGGAAAACAACCCCACTGACTGAGCTGCCATATTTGACAACTCGGGAGTGAGAGCGGGCCGAACCATCTTAGCATGCTAAAATGTGCTAATTAATGCTAAACACAAAGTACAGCTAATATTGATGGAAATATCATTAGTTTTGCAAGGATTTAATCATAAACCAAAGTATTGAAAAGTGTGAAATTTGGACCTGATGGTGGCGCCAGATGATAATTCAGAGAATCACCAAAGTTGTCACATTTCATATTGTGGGGAACACGAATGTGTGTACCAAACTGTGCCAGTCCATCCTGTAGATTTATAGATATTTCATTTCTGATGATAGCGTTAAATGAAAAGTCAGAGACTCACCAAAGTCATTAGGATTCATTCTCCGGGCCAGTGTTTGTGCAACACTGAGCTCGCAACTTCCTTCCATTTCCCTTTATTCCCTAATAAATTTGAATTATAATAACAAAGATACTCGAGCAGCTTCTCTTGAAACATTCAATTCAATTTAATTATAATAGTATTCATAACCTATTGAGGCTCAGACACTGTGTTGCTGTTTAGTAAATATTTATTAGGATCAGTTCAGTGTGTCAAACTGAGAGAGAAAGAATGTCCAGCTGAGTGAATCAATACTTTATACTAGCTTTAAAAGCTATGAGGCAACCTTGGATCAGCATTAGAGGCCAAGCTGCAATTACAGATCAAGGATTCAAATGGGACATTGGCAATCTCACTAATAAGGCTTTTTTGAATTACCCAATCCTACATTTGAGAAAAAAAATCACTGTCCTTCAGGCATGGATTGCATTTTCATTTAAATCCATCTTCATTTCAGTTCAGTTCAGTGAAACTTCAGCACATGGGAGGCAATTAAAATAATGGCAGGCAGTGTACTTTAGATGGACGGACGGACAGGCTGAGTGGGACTGTATACACTATCAACTTATCACTGGATAGTGACTCTTTCTCTATGAAGCAAGTAACTATAAGGAACTCTGATGTGCTGCAGTTGATGAGAGTGCAGCTGGAGAAATGTTCAGCTCAGCTAATGGACAGAGACAGTGACCATCAAAAGACGAGCACAATCGCCTGCATTTCACTCTTTTTTTTCTCCATGGAACAAATGGAAATACTTTAATTACTATTCTGTCACACGGCTTCAACCAAAATGGAGGAGAGGCTTATCACTGCAATCCAAGGTCTCCCAGTTGTTGTTTAGAATGTTAAGAGGGCTTGAAGGAGGACAAATAGATACAAAGCCATGGCTCAGTAGGAAATTTTAACCAATATTTTTCCCAGTGTTAAAAATGAAAGTAAAATAATTATTTTGTTGATTATCCATGGGTCTAAAACTAAACTAAAACCAATCAATCAATCAATCAATCAATCAATCAATCAACATCCACATCAGCTGCAGCTATCTTGGTTGTTCTAACTCACACAAGCTCTGCCCTCTACTGGACTCTATGGGTTATACTCTCCTCCAATCACATGCACGCGTTCGCCCACTGAGATTTGCATAAATGTAGCAGACGTCTACTGAATACATGCGTCACCACAGTATATAAAACTTCGTACAGCGCTGCCTGGCATCCTATTCTCTTCAGCGATTGGCGATTGCCCATTGGCTGCTACATCTGTATGGATGGAGTCGCCGCTTCAAGATCCTTAGCCGGTCTGGATCAGTGTAGTTAGGTCGATGTGGTGGCGTGGCCGGGCGTATATCCATTGGGCTCTACTCACTGTACCCATACTGAGTCCAGTAGAGGGCGGAGCCTGTGTGAGTTAGAACGAAGTTTACGATATTGTAACCCTAATTCGATTAGCACAGGCAGAGCCCTCTACCAAGTAGGCCCTGCCGCTCCGGCACCGCTCACTGAAGAGGGCGTGGGATGCCAGGCAGCACTGGACACCACGTTATATACTGTGATGATGCACGTATTCGGTAGGCACCTGATTGGCCGGCTACGTTTATCCAAATCTTAGTGAGCGAACGTATGCATGTGATTGGAGGAGAGTATAACCAATAGAGTCCAGTAGAGGGCTCCACCTGTGCTTATAGAACTAGGGCTACAATATCGTAAATATCATTTTTGATAATACCTAAACAATGCTCCTCTTTAAGGTCTTCGTCTCAAACACGCCCCATATTATATAAAAGGTTGTGACATCTCAGACCGCTTAAAATCTGTCCAAAGTGGAGGGGGATGGGATGCATCTGCCAGAGCAAATAAAACATGAGCTTGCAGATTCATCTGGTTCCCAGGCAAACAGAACGCAGAAGTTTGATACTGAAGACGTGCATCCTGAGGCCCAGGAGTGGCAACAAAAGGGCTTTGGTCAAGGTTAGATAAAGACCAGGACTTTGATGTTAATAAAGACATCTTGCCTCATGGTGATGTTAAACTGCCCTAGGGCAACTTGATGAAGCCAACAAGAGTGCATCATCAGCAAAGAACAGAGACAAAATCAGAAGCCACCAAACTCTGTACACCTTGACTGCGCTTTGAAACTCTGTCCAAGCATACACTCTCAATTTAATGGACCACAGTGTTAGCGAATCATTCTGGGTTCTCTTACTCTCAACTAAGTGTCGCGGTCTGTATCTGTGCCCAAAGGCCATTGGACTTTTAGTTAAGACTTTATATCTGTCATTATATCTTATTAGTGGCCTCTGATTTTGTCCAGAGGATTTTGGTTTCTAGATTTTGGGGTTTTCTGTTATATTCCATGTTTCATACATGGAATATGACAGAAAACCTACATACAGTGTTTCCTGTTTTGTTTTGATATACTCACCGCGTGTGTCATGTCTGGATTTAGTTCCCTCCTTTATATTTTTCCCGCCTTTGTGATTTTCTGCCCCGCCCTGATTTGTTCCACCTGTTTCTCATCATCCTCCTGCCTGCCGGACCAGCTGCATGTTGTGTTCTACATAAGTTATTTTGTTATTAAGTCATTGTACTCTGCCTGCTGCCTCCTAATCCTTACCTGTGTTTGGGTCCAAGCCTGTTATCCTGAAAACCTGACACTAAGTACATGAAAATGAAACTAAATGGGCACATCGCGACTACAGTCTTCATCAGATAAAGATGTCCTGCAGGATAATGTGTGATAATGTGTCATGATCTCAAAATGGTTCCAGGAACACAACAGTTACTTTATTTTACTCTACTAACTTGCACAGTTTTCAGACCATACCCAAATGTATATGTTTTTGTAACAACGTGAAATGGGACGCTCACAGTAGGTTTTAAAAATCATCAAAATGACACCAGCATCTTGCTGAATCTTTTCAAAGAAGATTTAACGCTGTTGTTGAGGGGAAAAAAAGAGTTGTACTGGGCACCAACAAGGTGTACCTACGAAATGGACATTGAGTGCACATCAATTGATGCTGATAATACTGTTGAACATGATGCTCATTTTACTGTACTAACTTGCTCAGTTTTCAGACCATACCCAAATGTATATGAACGAGTTAAAACGGGACGCTCACTGTAGCTTTTAAAACTCACCAAAATGAGGAACTGTGTGACCAGTGTCTGTCACCAGCATCTTGTTGAATCTTTGCCAAGAAGATTTCAGACTGTCCTCGAGGGAAAAAGGAGTCGTACTGGGCACCAACAAGGTGTTCCTACTGAAATGGGCATTGAGTGCACATCAATCAATGCTGATGGCACTATTGAACATGATGCTCAAGTCACAATGTTCTTAAATTATATAATTATTATAAACTATTCACCAAGACACACACAGGCCATTACAACAAAATTAATTTGTTATTGATTTTTGTTTACTATTTAAAAAAAGAACAACTCCCAAGTGTGGACCTATGGTCAAACCATTATGTCTACTTTTATAGAAAAGTATCAAAAATGTACACATATTTGTTGTACACACTGTCAAACTAAAAAGATTCTTGCCGAAGATGAGGCGTGCAGAGGCCCGGGGATCAATCAGATAACAAAACAAAATATCAAAAGCAAGGGACGAGAAGAAAAAGAAAAAAAAAACACACACACACAGGACACAACAGATGAGAACAGGCGGTTTGATTGGGGAGCACAAATGCACTTGTACAATCTTACAGTACAGCCGTGGGAAGAAAAAAAAAACAGACGATGATTAAGAAGAGAGGACAGTGAAGGAATGTCGTACTTGCTTTTTTTTTTTCTTTAGCTCAGAGAGATGTGGTGGGATGTTCCTCATAAATCTGATTTATTTTAGTGTCTGCGCCACTAATTTGCCAAAGGAAGGTTTCTTGTCAAAAGGGTGAGACGTGAAGCCCTGGGTCTGACACAAGTAATTGATGGTATTCACTTTTTGAGTCCAGCTATAAAAATAAGTGGGCCCAGTGCAAGTCTGAGCAAATGGAGAGGGTTAGGTGAGGTGGTATTGGCCAAGACAGTCTCACGGCAGTTTGTGAAATAGTCACGAAATTTTATCTATTCAATTTGTGTACATAGACACGAATTACTCTTTTTTTCCGTGACGCTCAGCACGACTTTCTACAACGTGTTTTTTGTGCGCTTTCCTACGAATGTCCAGCAACACGTGACGCATGTGTCAATTTCCGCTCCAGTCTTTTCAAAATAAAATTGCTTGTTAAGTTATGTGACAAAAAGTACTTAGTTAGGTTTAGGAAAAGATCGAATTGGTTATGCAACAAAACTACTTAGGTTTAGGAAAAGATCACGGTTTGGGTTAAAATAATACCAGAAGTGCCGTAACTTAAATACAGAAGTTAAGTGACAAAAACTACTTAGTTAGGTTCAGGAAGAGATTGACTTGGTTATGCTTAGGCAACAAAACTACTTAGTTACCTTTAGGAAAAGATCGCAGTTTGGGTTAAAATAATACCAGAAGTTCCGTAACTTAAGTCCGAAAATTACGTGACAAAAACTACTTGGTTAGGTTCAGGAAAAGATCGACCTGGTTAGGCTTAGGCAACAAAACTACTTAGACTTAGAAAAAGATCGACATGATTAGGCTTAAGCAACAAAGCTACTTAGTTAGGTTTAGGAAAAGATTGTGGTTTGGGTTAAATATCTCCAGAAGTGTTTTAAGTGTTGTGGTTTCACACGGGACACGAACACCGAAAGTCCTGTCCTTCCTATGCAGCATTCGCCACTCTTTATCCTTTCCGGTTCACAATTACGTGGATTACATACGAATTGATTTTGTGCTGACCATCACGAAAAAAATTTGAAATTTGTGTCTATGTACACAAATCAATACGTTAAATTTTGTGACTATTTCAAGAAATGCTGTGCAACCGGGCTGATATAGCTTTGTATGTTTGTGTCTTTTAAGCCATTTCAGAGCATCTCACCAGTAGACTTGATCAATTAATGACTATTTGTTTTTTACTATATTTGATTTGAGGAGTGTGTTTGTAACACATTCATCTGCAGACTTTCCTTCTTTCAGGCCCAGACTTACAGTCTGTAGATAAACACTTCACTCTTCTGAAAATCCCAGATTCCCTTAGTTTTCTTTTTGTTTACCCATCTCGCCCTCTCATTATTGTTGTTTTACTCCTCTTACTAAAGGGTTGGTTTGATTTTCCTTGTGTTTAAAGGTTCATACGCTCTTGCAGCCGTCTTGCATGAGCAGACAGACAAATGTGGATGGGAAAAACAAAACATCAGCATCAAATAAAAAAGTCAGGAAGGCTTTGCCCTTCTTGTGTCATTTCTCATGTGTGTCTCTCTCTCTCTGTCTCTTGCTTTCTTTTGCTTCCAACTGTGACTCACCGGAAAACTCAGAAGCTACAGGCTTTTTACGGTGCCTGTAAAAAGCATCCTCTTCCTTGCATAACATTGCACGAGGATAAGGATTCTTCTGGCTTTTAAGTAGCCATAAACATCATATTTGTTTTTATTTTTATGAGGATACATGAGCTTGGAATATTCATTAAATAGAGAAATTCCACACATGATAACATTCATAGCCTGAGCTTATTTGCTAAGCTTGTCCCTCTCTCATTATTCTTTTTATTTATTCATTTATTATTTTATTTATTCTTTTTATTTATCAAGTTAAAAACACGCCAACGTGATTCAGCATTGCAGAGAAGTGAAAGCAAATTGGTCGTTCCATTGTAACATAAGCGCCCAGCAGCAGAGCTACGCCTCCGCCACTTTGGACTGAAAGAGACTACCGGACGTCAGTAAAACATCCGCCTACAACGTGCCGTACAAAAGTAAAACTAAATTATTTCTATTCTATTGTCATAATTAATTTCTCTACCAAAATAGCCTGCGTTGAACAATACAAATATTATAAATATGCATACTATTATAACTATTTACTTACTTACTTGTTTATTAATTAAACCTTTTTTACCCAGCTGTTTCCAAGAGGAGAATAAAGTGAGCGATGGACATAAATGGAAGTTTGAAAAATTCAGCACACAGATTTTGAGAGTAATCTCAAACTTTTTTCTGTCAAGGACCTCTAGAATGGATGTCCAATAGACCACAGACCATGAGTGTATAAGAGGTTGTGTCCTGTGCTTTTGCCCTGCGTGTTAGTAAATAGCCTACAGCTACATTAAATTCTTGGTTGTTTGGGAACAGAGACGTTAATACATCCACCACGGTACAGGCTTACAGCATACAGCCCATGGGTGTATTATAAGATAATAAAAGTGATGAATCACAGCCAATATATCCATTATTACAGCCGTATACAGCTAGCAGGAGGCTGGCAAGTGTTTGTACTGGGAAGTTGATTTACCATAAAAAAAAATATCCTCTGATTTACAGTTGTCTCTCTATACATCCATGGCCACAGACTCATAGGCGTTTTCAGTCCAAAATGGCAGCAGCGCTACCGCAGCACCATGTAGCGGCTGTTGTCAAAAAAAGCACCAGAGTTTCATTGTTTTGCTTCTATACTCTTTGCCGGAAGTAAACACAGAAAGTAGTCCTCTTGTAAGTTGTTGTAGCTGTTGTAACAAACTCCATAGCAGATCCCCTTCCGGACTTGTCAGCTGACTTACCTGCTGTATTCATGCACACAAACTTCACATTAGAGTGACTGTGGCTTACTTTCAATTTAGCTTGTGTGCATGCTATACAAATAGCAAATGTTTCTGAGCTGCATTTTTGGAACTTTATTGACTTTCTTCCCAACAGTTAGATGTAAGTATTGATATACCCTCATATATGTCTGTTAGATGTGGATATTTTTTTTTACCTTTGGACAGAGCCAGGCTAGCTGTTTCCCCCTGTTTCCAAGCTCACCAGCTTCAGGCTACAGCTTCATATTGAATGGAAGAGAGTGACATTGATCTTCATCTAACTGAGCAAGAAAGCAAATAAGCTTATTTCCCAAAATATTGGACAAAACTTCTAGATTCTGAATGTCTGGCTATGGATTAGCGTGTCAAACCACACTGAGATGTCCTAATGTAGCCTATGAAAATGATGAGCAAATGTGGTGTTTTTTTTCTGCTGAGTCCATTGTATTCTATATCAGGACACCTTAAAGTGCACTATCACATTTATACCATGGTCACTTATCAAAGAAACAAAGGGAAGCTGTGTTCCAATTGTCACCGTATTTGTAAAGTTTGTTAGTTAACCTATGGTTAGATCTGTTACTTAACTAGTATAATGTGGCACAAAGTATTGTTGCTTTGGTGACGTACTGTTTTGTATAAGTTGTGAACCAACAGTGGTTAAAATGTTGATGGAAATGATGTTTGAGGTGTCCCATTACAGTTTTAATGGACAAATCAGAAACAAGAAATGTTATAAACATAATAAATCTCCCATTATGTATCCTACAGTCAAAGTGGGCATTTTTTTAAGGTCACAAGTTTGAAAATTGATTCAACCTGCCAATACAGCCTGGTCTCCTAAATATTACAAAATTGTTTTATGACATATCACAAATACGTATCTAATCATAGTTCATGGTAGTCCACGTAGAGAGGAGGTCTGGATTGATCGCACTGTTCTCACTCCCAACTCGTCAAATACCGCCGTTTGGTACGTGCCCCTCGGCATCGGAAGCCGACGCACGGAGGCACCCTTTAGCGACAGTATGTGACAAACCGGGCTTTCAACTAACTTCAATGTAAACCCACCAGCGGCATTATTTGTTGGTCGGAGTGAGTGACGTAGTATTAATAGCGTGAGAGTTCGCTAAGGGTGGGTGGATGGGTCAAACAAACACAAGACTTTCAACCAAGAGACCGGTGTTCGTGTCCCGTGTGAAACTAAAAGTAACGTTGACATATTTTGTCACATCAGTCACGTGACTCGTCGGTATCGTCAGTTACGTGAGTCGTTAGTCGCCTGCAACGTTAATATTGTCAGTCCCGAGAGTCATGAGTCACTAGTCAGTGAAGTTAACGTCAACCACGACCGTTTCCTATGACCCTAACTTAAGTGGTTGTGTTGCCTAAACATAACTTCCTGTGAAAACCATTTTTTTTCAACTCGAGCACTGACAAAAATGACCAATAATCCCCCAAAATACCACATTAAGACACCCAAAACTGCTTGTGATTATCATAAAGTGGGCATGTCTGTAAAGGGGAGACTCGTGGGTACCTATGGAACCCATTTTCATTCACATATCTTGAGGTCAGAGGTCAAGAAACCCCTTTGAAAATGGACATGACATTTTTTTGGAAAACTTTGGAGCGTTGTTTTTCCTCCTTCCCGACAAGCTAGCCTGACATCGCCAATGGATTCCTTTGATTTTTTAGTTTCATATAATATCTGTTCTTTCATTCTAGCTCTAAAACTGAACCTGCTAAAGCCTCTGAAAGACAGAAAAGTGGACTGGGATCGCCTGCGATCCAGCGGGTCTCAGAGGGTTAAAACTGCAACCGTAATCCTAAAGAAAATGTGTTTCCCTCGAAACGTAGTTGAGAATGCAGTTTAGCTGGATGGCAACGCAATTTTTTTGGAGACATGTTTTGCCAGTATGTCTAATGGGCAACTTGATGGCATCAAGCACACTTTCATCTTGTCTCTCTATACCTACGCAAACATATAGGCTGCATGTACAGCATCTGAATATCGCATGTACCCCACAGAGAGCCTGTGTTTTCGCAGTGCAGTCTGTTTGTTAGCAGACCCCCTTTGGAGCCTGGGTCACTGTGTTCTATTACTGCGCAGTATGCATGAAACCAAACAAACACCCTGGCAATAGGCAAAGCAAACAGTAGCTCAGCACCCTGCTGCCATTTAAATCACAGCATGGGGTGTGTGCTGTGTGTGTGTGTGTGTGTGTGTGTGTGTGTATGTTTGGAGGGATTGGGATACTGGAGGTTAGCACACATTAATTCCAGTAACTTGATGAAGCTGGGAAACGTGTGTTTTGTGTATCACAGGTGAGCGAGTGTATACGGATATGAGGGAAAAATTGCTTTTCGTGACTTTATGAGCACGTTCGATGTTATGAGTGTGTGTTTTCATATTTGTACACTTTGCAGCTGTGCTGCGGCCAATGATTCATTGTCCTTCTGCAGCCGACTAGATCAGACTCTGTCCGCCAGCTCCGTTGTGTCCCGATAACACCCTTGTCTCCTGCTGATAATTATCTGCACGGCTGCTCTCCTCTACTCTGCTCCCCTCGCGTCTGAATAGGAAAGACAAAGAGCAAGTTTGTAAAAGAGCCTGAAAACTTAGTTAGGGAGTAAAGGAGAGGGGGGGGGGGGAGAGCGACAGTCAGCGGTCCGGGGCGGGGGTCCAGGGGAGGGGCAGGCGGCGGAGCAGACAGACGAAAGTAGAGGAAGGAGAAATGATGATGATGAGTGTGGATAGGCAGGGAGAATTGAATCTTTTAATCTCCCAAAGTGGGAAGAAAGCGACCTGAGGCATTTGTGATTGGATTTCCTTTAAGTCCACAAGTAGGTCAATAGAGCTAGCATTGCTCATTAGCAAAGAGGGGTAGGGAGGAGAGCGAGGGAAAAGTTTTGTGTCGATACAGTGAGCATCATTCATTTGCCCTTTCCTCAGAAAAGGGAGGAGGAGGGGGAGGAGCGGAAAGAGTCTTATGGGAAGTTTTGCTGTGTGGCTTTCTGTCTGAAAAGGGTGGAGGAGAGCAGGCAGAAAATATAATGAAGTAGAGAAGACTTGCAAAAGGGCATACACACTAAATATCAATCACGAGGTTTGTAGAGGAAATAGAGATTTCTCACTGTTGAGACCGAGGGGCCTTATTAGCCAAATGAAAATGATCTGAGGTCACATCCAGCCAAGCAGAAAATAAATATATAAAAGCAAGTCAGCATGCGTATAAAGCCTCATATTTATCAACCCTTAAAACGACTACCACCTACATCGGGGTGTGAATGAAAGCATTAGCCACTGGTTTTGGCATTTGGCTGAATAATAAACAAGTACTAAAAGCTCGGGATAATTCTTCCAGCCCAGATTTCTTTCTGCACAATTAGATCGTGCTCTTAAAGCACAATTAGCAATATGGTGCCAAAGGCGACTGGAGAGAGGGAGGAACGAGGTGGCAGAGCTGCAGGAAGCAATAAAAAAGAAACAAAAAGGTTAAGTTGAGTGGAGCACCGTTTGTATGGAAATGTCAGGGTGTTTTTAAAACATTTGTTGTGCCTGGCTGGGTGTTGCTTTCCAAATTGCAAGGGCTTTAACAGAATGTCATTCTAATATCTGTTTGCGATAGTTTAATACGATGGTAAAAAAAAAATACTCAGTCTTAATTACAGCACACTTTCAATTAAAAGTGCACCTCACAATAAAAATATGGCTGTCACAAAGGAATGACTAAAGCTGCAAGACTGGCAAATCCAATGTCAACCCCACAAAAGTGAAAAGTCCTTCGGTTCATTATAGGGAGTAGGGCTATAGACTGCCATGTCACGCTGCATTCTGGGTATTTCATGGGCTAATCTGGCATTGTTGCTGGCTACTTGCCGCGAGTTAGGTGAGGTGATCTCATCTATCATATTTGCTCAAAGTTCCCGACTTCAGCTTCAACTTCGAGTTAAAGTTATTTTTATAAAATGATCACTATATCCTGAGAGTACTGCATGAGACAGGTAATCTGAAAAAGAAAAAATCATGTTCTTCTGTGTCCTCCTGTGCTCCTAATGGCATTTGCAAGATTTCACAGTGCCATAAGAAAACAACCAATCAGCATACTTGCCAACTCTCCTGATTTTCCCGGGAGACAATTCTCCCGTTTTCTCCCGATTTATGACACTTTTGTTTCGTTATCTCAACCTGTTTCTGGCACTTTACAGTGTGTATAAGCCATAAACCTTACTGTTTCCACCCAGACGGCAATAGAGCTTCACCAAATGTCTTTTCCTGACGGAGGAGAGCTGCTGGCGACACCGCAACGTGGTTTGAGTTGCGCTGGACATCACAGCATCACAGCAAAGCTGTAGTCATGTGGCGCTAGCCATTGAAAATAACGGGTTTCAGAGCACAGTGGTGATGTTGTTGCGTTGTGACTTTCTCATTTTACAGCTAAACAGTACACTAAAAATAAGTTTAGTGCATTACAGTAAGAGAATCTTGATTCATGTTTGATCAGCGCTGCCTAGTTTGAAAGTTTGATCGGAATTCGCGAGTTTCCCGAGCAGTGATTGAGATTTGCTTAGAGACTGCTCGGCTCCAGCTTGGCTCTGATTGGTTGGTTTTGTTCGGGCGCGGTAGAATCTAGCAAATGCCATTAGGACCACTAGGAGGAAGCAGAAGAACATATATTTTTCACAGATTATCCGCCTCATGCATTACTGTCAGGATATAGTGACTGTTATAA
This sequence comes from Hozukius guyotensis, assembly GCA_916700995.1. Classification (NCBI taxonomy): domain Eukaryota; kingdom Metazoa; phylum Chordata; class Actinopteri; order Perciformes; family Sebastidae; genus Hozukius; species Hozukius guyotensis. The sequence goes on from CAKALU010069472.1 coordinate 82,546, forward strand.
GTTTTAATCATATTTGTTCAAAGTTACTGACTGCAGCTTTAAGTATGAAGCCAGGGCCAAGCACGCTTTCATCTTGTCTGTGCACACCTACACAAGCATGCTGTATAGGCTGCAGGTACAGCATCTGAATATCGCATGTACCCCACAGAGAGCCTGTGTTTACGCAGTGCAGTCTGTTTGTTAGCAGACCCCCTTTGGAGCCTGGGCCACCGTGTTCTATTACTGCGCAGTATGCATGAAACACAACAAACACCCTGGAAATCTGTTAAGTATGAAGCCAGGGCCAGCAGGCAATTAGCTTAGCTTAGTATGTAAACTGAAAGCAGGGGAAAACAGGTAGCCTGACTCTGTCTAAAGGTCAAAATAATACCAACGCCCACCGGCACCACTACATTTTACCAATAAATTATTATATTATATGAAATTGATTCAGCAGTAGCTCCCCGTAAAAAAACACAACTTGTCGTTTTTACATCTCTGTTTGTGTATGGATTACAATAAACAAACCAGATGTAGCGTGTTAATTAGTGAGCTTTAGGGGTGCTGGCCAGCGTATTTTTTTTCTAGGGCTGTCAAAGTTAACACAATAATAACACGCTAACGCAAATTCGTTTTAACGCCACTAATTTCTTTAACGCATTAACGCAACTGATCTTTCAGAGGTAGTTTTAAAGTTAGTGAAGGTAGTGGCATCATAAGAAACTAGAAAACCTGAGGAATCCATTGGTACCAGGGCTAAATAACGCTACAAAGTTCCGCTAAAGTTTAGCGAGAAAACATTGTCATGGCCATTTTCAAAGGGGTTGCTTGACCTGAAAATGGGTTCTATGGGTACCCACGAGTCTCCCCTTTACAGACATGCCTACTTTATGATAATCACATGCAGTTTGGGGCAAGTCATAGTCAAGTCAGCACACTGACACACTGACAGCTGTTGTTGCCTGTTGGACTTGAGTTTGCCATGTTGTGATTTGAGCATATTTTTTTATGTTAAATGCAGTACCTGTGAGGGTTTCTGGACAATATTTGTCATTGTTTTGTGTTGTTAATATATTTCCAATAATAACTATATACATACATTTGCATAAAGCGGCACATTTGCCCAATCCCATGTTGATAAGAGTATTAAATACCTGACAAATCTCCCTTTTGAGGTACATTTTGAACAGATAAAAAATGTGCGATTAATCATGGACAATCATGTGATTAATCACGATTGAATATTTTAATCGATTGACAGCCCTATTTTTTAAAGTTTGAACAGAGCCAGGCTAGCTGTTTCCCCCGCTTCTAGTCTTTAGGCTAAGTTAAGTTAATCGCCTGCTGGCTCAAGCTTTGTGCTTCATGTTCATGGTATCATCTAACTCTTGGTGTTGCCTATTTCCCAAAGTGTCAAATCAAAATATGGTTATGCTATATAGATTGGATAATACAGGTGCCCCTTTCGGGTACATGTCACGCAGCAGATATTTGACTGAAACGTGTCCATGTGAATGATCACAAGAGGAAGTAACATACAGTATATGGACAAACTGATAAGGGATACAATGGATGTTTTTGTGAAACAGATGTTAGCAGGGCTAGTAACAGTAGTGGGGGAAACTTCATGTTTTAGGTTTAATGCCAAATTTACTAAAAGACAATTCAGATGTGGGTTTCATAAGGTAGAGTTCCAACACTTTCTTTGAAACAGGCTTATATTAGAGACAGGCCTTTATTTATAATTTCCCCTGTTCCCCAGTAAACGCAAACTCAAAACCTCCAGGTTTTACCTGTTGTCTTGATAAATTCGAACAACGTTAAAGTAGCATCAATGAAACAACACTTTTCAAGCCTTCCCTTTATATGTACGATTTATCGGGAAAAGACATCTGGAAGTGATGAGTTTAGATGACAGTAGCCTAACAGTGATCAGGAGTTTTGCAAAGAAGAAATTAAATGATAATGAAAACATTATTTCTATTAAAGTCCAAATGAAATCACAATTATTCATTCCTATTTGTTGTTTAAAATTATGTTAACAAGTTTCTTAAATGTATTGTTAATGTTTTTTTTATAATTAAAAGAAGGTTTCAGAAATATCAGACATGTTGCTTTTCATCTCAGCCGGCTGGAGGGGTGTGCCGTTGTCTGTGCCCAAATACACCACCCCCATTCAAAATGAATGGGAGAACCTGCATTTTCGCCTCACTGGCAATTAGCACAGGACTGTGCGGTGGTGGCCAATTTTTTTTCCTAGGATGTCATGACCAGCCCTACTCTGCCTCTGCGACGGCCGACCATTGGCTTGGTGAGTCAGGGCCTTAAGGGTAAGAATATCAGGGTAAGCCAATCAGAGGTAGAGTAGGGTGGATCAGAGGCAGAGTTGGGTGGGTCATGCCTTTGCCATCCTAAAAAAAAAAATGTTGCGCTCTGGTGTGTCACTTAAATGACCCGTGTGAGTGACACTCCCGGCGGTGGCCACATTTCTTTTCCAAGGATGGCGAAGTCATGACCCGCCCTAATCTGCCTGTGATTGGCTAGTGCTCATTGCCTACATTGGTTGGGTTGGTTAGGTTTAGGCAAGGGGAGTGAGATTTGTTAGGGTTAAGGCCCAAACACACCAAACCGTCATCACAGAACTAGTGACGATGAAATTAAGGTTGACTGTTGCGTCGCCTCACTTCGCCTGTGTCTCGGCCAAAAAGTTGCACTCAGACACAGCGCAATGTCTACAACCAACGGCCAAGAACGTACGTTCTGCACCTGCAAGAGATGAAATAACTCTCCATACCAGCAGTCGGCGGTAGTCTGTATTTGTCATTCAAAAAGGGAAACTGGAAGACTGAGTATGAGATGAAGATGAAAAATGAGAAGAGCCTTCTGTGTGCGCCTTCTTGACTTTACTTGTTTGCTTGCTTTCCTCACTTCCGTTTCTCTTCTCGTGCACTGATTCGCCAATCGGAGTGACTTCTTTCATCGACAAGCTCCGCTGGCGATTCAACATGTTTTTGCCAAAAAAAACTCTAACACAGACAGAGAAGGGTGGATCAGAGGCAGAGTAGGGTGGGTCATGCCTCCTAGGCAAAAAAATATTGCGCTGCGGTGTGGGACTGTCACTTAAATGGTCCATTTGAGTGACACTCATTTGATTGACCAACTTCATTTGAATGACAGTGTTGTAACACAACTTTTCGCCACAAGCCACTGCTTTTTTCTTTTCTTTTTTTTTGGACATCACTTGCGGTCCCCACTACTAACATTCAAATGAATGGGAGGATTGCCGGGTTTTTTTATTTGGTGTGAATGCAGCTCAAGGAACGAGAGACAAAGTAAACAAACATGTGCTTTAGCTACATTTCGTGGGCAGGCGGCGTGTTGTTAGCGGTATTGAAGAGTAAGGACCGCACTAGCATCTAACCAGACCCAAGTGACATTTGCAGGTACGTTTACATGCTGTTTAATGTGCAGCTTAATTAGCTTTCTGGTCTGCAAACTGACATAAGCAGTTCCCCGGTGAATGTTTGTTTGGTGGCTCGTTCGACAAGCTAAGCTGCAGGACAAGACGAGTGTTCATGTTTGTAAGTTAGATAAGAAAGAGACTTTAACAGGAGAGCTAATGTGGGTTGTTGTTCAGAGTCTGTGGCTCTTGTGTTGTGTAGCAGGCAGCTGTCTGGCTCAGTGTGACCGTCTGCTCTGCCTAAGATAGAACACTGAAGTTACGGCTTTATGCAAGATTTGATTAGCTGTATCAAAATAAGGTCTCCATAGATGCAGACAGATACCCGAATGGTATTTCGTCAAATTAATACAAAACTAGAGAGCGCCATCATGGAACAAATTGCAAATTTCCCCACTGTGGGTCTAATAAAGGAATATCTTTTCTTAAACCAAAATACATAAAATGTAAATTTCAACCTTTAGGTTTCAGATTTTTTTGCAAATTTTACAGAATTTACCATGTGAGGTAATTCCACCCCCTTCTCCATGTGTTTTTATGCCGAGGCATTATGTTTTCGGGTTGTCCATCCGCCCCATTCTCGTGAACATCATATCTCAGGAACGCCCTGAGCAAATTTATCCAAAGTTAGCAAAAACATCCACTTTGACTCAAGGATGAAGTTATTAGAATTTGGTGGTCAAAGGTCAAGGTCATTGTGACCTCACGTAACATATTTCATACACTATATAAGTCCAAATTTCACACAAATGAGGAAGTTATGACATTTTACATCCAAAAGGTCAAAGGTCAACTTCACTGTGACATCACAATGTCCTGCAAAAACACTTTTCAAAGCCATACCTCGGGAACAAAAGGGGAGATTGTGACCATATTTCACATTTGGTCAGATACTGAATTAGTGACACTAATCTTGGGTGCCAACCTTGAAACTGTGGTGATTGTATATATAGACCTTATGTATAAAGCTTCTTTACAGCAACATCCATATTGGAAGCATTGTCTACTGTCGTGGCTACAACGTTCGGTTCTATCAGAATCAGCCTTACTGGCCAAGCATGTGAACACATTCAAGGAATTTGACTGTTTTTTGTTTCTCTCAATGAACTTACACACTAATAGACATACAGCAGATCAAGAACAACAAAGCTTAAAGTTAATTCAAATAAATGTATATGTCCCTTTTTTTCAAAATAAACTTCTGTGTTCACGCATTTGTCAGTTTCCGCTCGTTACAAAACTACTTGGTTTGGCTTAGGAAAAAATTGTGGTTTGGGTTAAAATAAGTATTGTTATGTAACATGGGCTCCGAAGTAGATCGGATGAATGGTTCTCAAGATATGCGAAGGACACACACAGACATACCCACATACAGAGAGACAGATTCTTTGCTTTATAGTTAGATGATGCTGCTGCAGCGCCACCTGTTTGACAAATTGCACCAAATTTGTCATGGTCCCTCAGACATCATATCTACACATGTCCACCAAATGTGGATGCAGTAGCACAAAGCGTTCAGGAGATATGCCATTTTTTTGTAATATAAACCCCGCCCACAACATTTGAGCAAACTTTGAAATATAGCAATTCAAAGTAGCAGTACAGGCCAAAATGTAAGGTTTGTTGTTATAGCGCCACCATCTGGCTAAATTGCATCACATTCGACACTACACTTCACTCGACATCAATTGGAAATCAATTAACAACACAAAACAATTACAAATATTGTCCAGAAACCATCACGGGTACTGCATTTAGCATAAAAAATATGCTCAAATCATAACATGGTAAACTAAAGCCCAACAGGCAACAACTGCTGTCAGTGTGTCAGTGTGCTGACTTGACTATGACTTGCCCTAAACTGCATGTGATTATCATAAAGTGAGCATGTCTGTAAAGGGGAGACTCATGGGTACCCATTGAACCCGTTTTCATTCACATATCTTGAAGTCAGAAGTTAAGGGACCCCTTGGAAAATGGCCGTGCTGGTTTTTCCTCGCCAAAATTTAGCGCAAGTTTGTAACGTTATTTAGCGTCCTTGGTGACAAGCTACCAGTCTAGGTACCAATGGATTCTAGTTTCATATGATGTCAATATCTTCACTCTAGCTTTAAAACTGAGCCCGCTACAACCTCCAGAAGATTGATTGCGTTATTGCGTTAAAGAAATTAGTGGCGTTGAAACGATTTTGCGTTAACACATTATTATCGCATTGACAGCCCTAAAGTATATGCATACATTTGCATAAAGTGCGTTATTTGCCCACAGTATTAGATACTTGACAAATCTCCCTTTTAGGTACATTTTGAACAGATAAAAAATATGATTAATTTGTGATTAATCACGATTTAACTATTTCAATCGATTGACAGCCCACAGAGTATAGTGTATAGGCCAATCAAGCACATACTACACATCTTGCACAAACTTTTAAAAATAAATATTCATGAACCTGCCTGTGAATGTGTACGTGCATGCACACGCACATAATGTACAAGGAGCTGATGCTGATGAAGCAGTGGCAGCCTTTGGGCTGAGGCAGATGATGGATGGAAGGGAGTTGATGATTGTGTTGGGTGGCTGCTCACTCCCCTTCATTCTCCCTCTCACCCCTCCCCATCTCTCTCTCTCTCTCTCTCTTTGTCTCTCTCTCTCTCTCTTTGTCTCTCTCTCTCTCTCTTTCCCTTCCTCTCGTCACATCTGTGTCCAAGTCTCCCCCCTTTTTCTCCGGTGATGAGTGACGGAGGGAGGATCTGTCCTGCCTCCGCTCTTCCTCCCTGCCATTCAGGGTGTCAGCATCACCTACATCCTCCACTGTTTTGGACCATATGCAATTTATAGAAGCACTGTGGGGGCAGATTAGGGTGAGGGAGGACGACACGGAGCGAGATAGGTAAAGAGGGAAAGAGAGAGATGGTGGGATGGATGGAGAGGGATGAAGACAGGGGGGAGGAGGAGGAAACCAGAGACAGCTAAAGACACTGAAGTTTTTTGTCTGACATCCATACTTATACCCCGAATTCTCCAATTTATTATTCTCCAGCTGATCTCTAAAGCCACAATTTGAACCTACAAAAAGTTCATCACGAGCACAAACCGAAGCGCAGCCTCATGGGAGACTTCGTGTCAAAGAACACTGACGTTGCGGTCGCACCAGAAAGTGACAACCGATTAAACTGTGTGAGATGCTTATTAGGATTAGCACAGAGCAATTAAATGTTAATGATATAATGAATAATGAGCCCCCACTCGTTCTCATTAGCAAACAGTTGTTAATTGTATACAAGGCCACTACCGACTGAAGCAGGGAGGGGATGAGAGAGAGAGAAGGGAGGAAGGGAAATTGGAAAAAAGGAAAGAGAGATCAAGAGCAAAAAGGAAAAAAAGGGGAAGGAATGGAGGAAGGGGAAGCACAATAGGTGTAATATCACTGCTTAATTGTGATTTTTGGATTAGAACACGTGATGGACACCTCAATCCGAGTCCAAAGTCAAACAGACCTGCCTCAATGTACCGCCTGACATTTTGTATAGACCCAGGAGCGGGTTGTAGAGCTCTGCAGCTGCTCGGGGAGCACAAAACCTCTCTCATTTCCTGAAAACGCCCAGAAATCTGAGACAGCACCGATAACAAAAGTAGTCTTCTCAAAAACAGGATTTTAATAGAGGGTTGGGGCCTGTTTCTTAGAAGCATGTACTCTTTTTTTTTGTGAATAACACATTTACTTTTTTTTTCATTTTGGTAGTCCTGAGGAGGCGGTTTCTCCGGTATAACCAGAGCGCCCCCATGAGGCGGCGAGCCGGACTTGCTGACTGTCCAGAGGGATGAGCATCACTTCGGGGACCTGGCGGCAGTGCACTGGAGTAGATTAAGAGGGAAAATTATTTATAAATTTCCCTTCAATTATTTATTGAGCAATTCCTCCCAGTGTTTACTCAGGGGTTATTAAATATTATGCTGCTAAGCTACTCAAAAGGCAGAATCGTCAGAGGACATCCCGGGATACTTTTAATTCCAGCGCTCGCAGAACTCACAGAGCTTCCAGGACCGGCGTTCAGAATGCAATTAAAGGAGCGGCTGCTCAATCAATTTTCTCACCATTTCACCGTTTTCCTCCTCTCTTCTCCTCTCTTTTTCATTTGTGTTCAGCAAGGAAAATGTGCAGTCTCCGGCCAAACAGTGTGGGGAACTATGTTGTGTGTGTGTGTGTGTGTGTGTGTGTGTGTGTGTACACAGATGCTCGTGTATGGCTGAGAGGTAATGGAATAACTGCGACTCAGCTAATCCGATCTGTCTCTCTTTCTCCATCTCCAGCCCCGGCCTGTCTCCCTCTCTCTATCGCACTCCCTCCAGTACATTGAGAGACAGACCTCTGTCTGCTGGCTCGGAGACCGTCAATAGTTTGTCCAGATAGTCGCAGCAGGCTTAGCCAGGGAGATGAAATGTTGCCTTGGATTTTGTCCTTCTTGGCTCCCGCAACAAGCCATCTAATAGGTTTTGGTAAGAGGGAAAGAGAGAGAGAGAGAGAGAGGTAGGCCGAGAGAAAGAGAGTACCTTTAGACAGACAGTAGATGAACATTACGCAGCTAAAGCAGTCTAAATCATCCTGGCTGACGCTGATAACACATACGGACACACATCCTACTTGTGTCTCCTACAAATAGCCACTTGTGCACACACACACACACACACACACACACACACACACACACTCACACACACACTGTAAAACAGAGAAATTCAAAATGACGACACTTTTTTTCCACATATAGAAAAGCTCACAGGGAGGTGTGTGTTTGACATTTCTTCAGCACTCTCACTGCTTGTTGCCCCTATAGGGATTCATTCCATCTGCTCTGTTCCCTCTCGAGCAAGACCCAAAAAAAAAGCTGATGTGTGTGTGTGTGTGTGTGTGTCTGTGTCCTTTTGCTTTGGGTGGCTCACTTTACCAAAAGAGAACCGGGGAAAAACACAAACCATAGCTATCATCCCTCTCCACTCTCACCCACACTCACAGTCTGTCTTGCCTCTCCTCCCTCACTTCGCTGTGCTGTCGCACGTGTATGTGTGTGCATGTACGTGTGTGTGTGAGTGTGTGTTACAGTGTGTGTGTGTGTGCCCAGAGGGTACAACACTTCACAAAACAGAAAAAGACCAGTCAGAGTAAAGAAAAATGTGTCATCTGCTTGATAGTGGTAGAAATCAGAGCCGGAGACGAGATTAGTGTGTTTTTGTTTGTGTGTGTGTGTGTGAGTGTGTGTGTGTGTGTGTGTGTGTGGTGTCATGTCAATTTTTGTTGACAAGGTTTTCTCCGAATGACACACACACACACACACACACACACACACACACACACACACACATGGCTCAATAAACACACTGTGGTGAAGGCTGGTGGCCTCACACACATTTCAATGGAGCAACACTGACCCCTACTGAATGCAGCCATTTTTCAAATGCATCAGTATCAGTATGATGCTGCTAATCACAGCACTTCATATGAAGCCTGTGAACGCCTCGACTCAAGGGATAATAGGTTTTCAACGACACATTTGAATGCACAGAAGTCATTAATATGAAGGGAGTATCTTCAGTTTCTCAATTTGTATCTAATCGGGTTGACAGGTGATGCTATATTCATACAAGCAGGGCCAGCTCTAGCCCTTTTGGTGCCCTAGGTGAAATTCGGATTTGGAGCGTATTTTAAATGATTAATTAATTAATTAATCTATTTATTTTTTGAGGGCAACCAGTGCCCCCCAGAAGGTGGCGCCCTAGGCGACCGCCTATATGGCCTATGCCTTAAGCCGGCCCTGCTTGCAAGTGTATCACTGAGACTCAACAATAGCAATTAGAGCGCTTTAATGAACAACTGTGAATGAAGATCCTCTTTGAAGATCGCTCCTTCTCTTTTGTTTTCCTCTCATTCTCTAACAGCAACCTGTTAAACGCCACGTTTTGGTTTCAGTGCTATAAACTTTTAATGACCCCCCGTCCCTGGGCATTCTCTTCAAAAGTAATGATTGTTCAGGAGTGTGAGCTGGTGTGTTTCTCGCACGGCGCTCAAGGAGCACTGACGACATTTTCAAATGGCAGTTTGGGGATTCGGCGGCAATCTCTAGGCTGATTGAACCTCTAATGTCAGTCTGTTTTTGATTTGTGGCGCGGTGTGTGCGTGAAGCCCGAGTCGGACAGGAAAGACGGGTTTGCTGAAATACCAATAAAAATGAACAGCGGATGGGGTCGACCCTACTTCAAATCTTTCACTTTCATTAATAAACACCTGATCGTGTCATCTTTTCCGCGTTTACCACAAGGATTGATGTGCTTTGCTGATTTCATTGATGCTCAATTCTTGCATCATTTTAGGAGAATACTAATAATGCAGAGAGGTGGGTTCCTATTCATTATTTCCTAAGTAAGGCCTGCAGTTCTTCTCTCAGGCTGCATAAGGCTTACCTTGCCAACACATTCTCAGCGTCCCGTGAGGAGCAACTGGCAGCTACAGGCGTTGCTTAGGTGTGTGTGAGGCGACACGGAGAGGCGATTGTTCATTCTAAACGGCAATGGCGAGGTTAGCGAAGATGCGCAATAGCATCAATTACTGTATATCAGCTTATTTCTTCATTGAAAGAAGATCAAAGAACGGCACTGAAGGCTTTTCTCGATGGAAAAGATGTTTTCGCTCTTCTCCCGACTGGCTTCGGCGAAAGTTTGATCGACAGATGGCTCATCCAATCACCTCCCAAGTATTTTTTTGAAAGTACCTGCCCTTTTCCAAACAGTTTCCAATGACGGCTTCTCAGTTGGTTCTGTGTAATAAACCATCTGGCGGGTCACGTTAGCATCAGGCTCCAACAACCTCAATTGAGAAGATGGGACAGAATGTATACAGCCTGATGGTACCTGTCCACAGGGGCGTTTTTTTATCACGAGGGATCGCCTCGCTTCCCAGAATTGGATGCTTGATGGGCTGCCACGAGACACAAGGCACTCGGCAACTGATTCGACGAACACTTTCCCTCGTGGGCTGCTGCTCCCAGTTTTCAAACCGGAACCAACATGGCGGCTGGTTTGGAAACATTCTTCTCTTATATCACAAAATAGTTCACTGGAATGTTTTTCTGAAAACATTTTATGCGAGAAATAGGCCATGCATTTACTGAATCTGTCTTTATTTTAGATCCACAACAGTTAGTTTGAAAGTTTAGGGAGTTTCCAAAGGCGGTGAGTCACACCGGACGCCCCTGATTTGCATGAAGTGGCCTAGACCTCAACTTTATACAAATGAGGAGTGGCCGCTGCCACGCTACCAGAATGCATTGCATGGCTGCTTACATAGACGATGAATGGGACACGAGGAAAGGACGGAGGCTGTGGACATGTCCCATCTGTCTGTAAAGTCTGTAAATCACTCGGCTTCTACTGGTTAGGTTTATTGCTCTGAGCACATGGTAATAACTGAAGGCGACTCAGATCAATGTATCAACATTTTTGTCAGCTCCTCTGCTCTTAAGGATTTTGGTAGTAGGAAAGTAATAAGACAATGTTTAGAGAGATTTTAGTTAGAAAATCAACCTGAAATAATAAAAGTGAGGGGGACATGTCTCTAGCACTCGGTTTGTCACGGTCCAGCTGTGCCTCTCCCTCCTTCCTTGTGTTTTCTGTTTGGTCCCGTTTGTTCTCTCTCTTTCTGTCATTGTGTGTGTGTGTGTGTGTGTGTGTGTGTGTGTGTGTGTGTGTGTGTGTGTGTGTGCGGAGGCGTGGCACTCCATTTCCCTCCTGCTGCCAATCAACCTGCACACCTGTGACCCATCCATTCATCAAGCTCCTGCAGTATATATTTTAATACCCTGGCTCTACACTCCAGTCTTCACCAGGTTGTTCAGTTCCCCAACGTGATACTAACGCTACGGCCAGTCTATAGTTTCAGTCAGTTTCAATCCTTGTTTTTGCCTGAACTCTGAATAATTTTGTATTTACCTGTTCCTCTGGTCCATTCTCCCCCTGTTGTCTCCGCCTGCCTCGCCCAGCGCCTCACCAGTCTGCTTCCCAGCTGACAGCTCAGCTCAGGCACCGCAATCCCCGGATCATCTCTCACCACACAATTCTCAAATAAAGCTGCTTGTGAACTTTCGCAAACCTCTGTCTGAGTTCTACTTTTGGGTCCAAATCCACTCTACATAATACAGTTGAAGTACGTTAGGCCCAAAAAATTCCCAGGGTGCATAGTGGTTTTCAGAACCAAACATTTTGATGTGGTGTCCTTCCAGGATTACAATCCAAACACACGTCAAATTGTATCGAAGTCTATGAGATCTTCGGTTTTCTTTCCCCCAAAAGGGGGCAGGGCCTTGACTTTTTGCGAAGTACCCGTATGTGCCGGTCTGATGTATACAAACTTATAAACTGTTGTTGAATTGTTAAAGGTGTACTTTAACCATACATGGACATCGCTACTGCTATGTAGAGATGAATGTCTACAATAAAAGGACATCTCAACCAATCGGCAGACGCTTGTAATTAAAAAAACTGTGTTGTCACTCATAAAAAAGCTGATTTTTATTATTAGTGCCCAAAGAAAAGAAGAAAAGCAACTGCAAAAAATCATGTTTCTGGGTAGGATTGTTAAAAGGCTGAATAAATAAATATACTGTGCGCGTGCACAAAAACAATGACTGAACTAGCAAAGGAGAAAAAAGACAATAATTAAATCCACTCTCTATAAGTGTAAATATATTTAAAAATCACTCTGTGCTTTGTAAATGCAGACACACAAGTGGCATTTTCAGCTTCTTGACAAGGAGACAGAAAGTAGTTAAACAGAATAATAAAACCGCTGCATGATGGCAGTGGCGACAGGAGCCGCTGTCTTTGGGGAGTGTGGGTGGGTATGTGCCTACAGCTAAACGAGGGGAAATGACAAGTCAGAGTGGCATTTTTCAGTGTTCCGGATCCTCGTAGTGCTGCTGCTACCAGCTCAACATGAGTAATCCTATGCTTGGCTGAAAATGTTTCACCGCAGGAAAATGTGTGCGCTCAACTCAATGACAATAAATGTATTGATCAACATGTTGAGCCCTCCCACGCTATGCATCGAGCAATAATTGCTCACACCGAGGATTTCCAGAACAACGGCGTGATGTGGGTGGATGACAGGGGAAGGAGAGGGTCAAAGAGGAGAGAGTGAGAAAATGGGTCGTATGAAATGAGCGAAGTGGGAAGGAGGAGTTGCACAAATGAAGATAGAGAGAAAAACAAGAAAGATCAAGGGATGAAATACAAATGGTGGACAACATGATGAAAACACAACAGATTCACAAATACAAAGACAGTGACACAGCCAACTTATATTAGGTTGAACGCCAATGACTATTGACAGACAATCACTGTCTGGACCAAAGCTACATGAGAAAAAGAGCAAACGTGCCGTGAATTGATTAGTGAAACTGTGGAGTTACGAACTGTCTTGACTTTTCACATATAGGCCTACTGTGTCCATGACAACATGAAGAAATTGCATCAGCAAGTAGTAACAATGGTCAGTCACAAAATAACAGCCTTGTGACCGCAAAATTGATCACAACCTCTCCAGCAGTACTGTACATAAAGAACTTTCAAAAGTTGCAATTTATGGCGGAGCTGGGAGCAGAAAACTACTTGTATCCAAGCCTAATGCACAAAGATGATTCATTTGAAGTAAGAGAAAAATATATGATGGCTTTATAAAAAACAAAATTAAAGGATGGCTGGGATTGGATGTGTAGTAGTATGGACATTGTGGGATTCAACAAGACCTCATGCGACCGTGGTGTAGTTTGTTTATTCTAACATTATTTTTTTACTTCTGGGGATTGCATTCACACAGAGTTTATTTTCTGCAATAATCCAAAATCCAATGGAAAAATCCCATTGGCCACCAGCCACCGTCTGACTTCCGTTGCTCCTAAAGTAGTGTTATTATGGTAAAGGATGGCCTCTGAGCGAGGCAAACAGCGTTGCCATGGTTTTGCACTCGGCGGCTCACGTTACAGCAGTCTTGGAAAGGTAGGATTGAGTGGAGGGGTACTCAATTGGTTGCAATCTGCAACCACACCACTAGATGCTGCCAAATCCAACACACTGTACCTTTAAGCTCATTCAGTCCAACTGAAGACATACATCTTTAAAAAAAAGTCACAAATATATAGTTTAATTTCTTAAAAAAAAAAAAAAAGGATAAGCCAGGTGACATTCCAGAGTTTTCTGGTTAGTTTCTAGGCGTGTGGGCAAATAATCTAAGATGTCCTGTGTTGTCCGCTGTGTATATAACAGGGTGAATACATAATGCACAGAGGTGATTGGACAGTTTGGGAGTTTTTCGCTCCAGGGCCCCCTATAATACATCAAACTTGCCATGTACCTTTTATAATATCTCAACACTCATATACAATTGTCGGAATATACATTCTACTTTATACTTTATCATATCGCCAAACATATTCAAGGACAAAATGGAATCAGATTACTGAGAGAAAACACTGCAGGCCTTCAGATTCATTTCAAAGGCCTTGTTAACAAGGATCTGGCCTGACCCTGTGCTGCTCTGGTCCATGCCAAAAGGTACTTAAGGGAGAAGTGTATAATAAATCAGACATGTAAGGCATTTAAATTTGCTGGTACAATTCATTATGTGAGCAGAGTACGAATATTTAGGCTTTAAGGTGGAAAAGTAATTTTTTTTTCTGTTACTTTGTCTGTCCACTGTAGGTGCACTTACACGCACAGCAAGACAGGTTATGTGATTTCAGAAGCTTCTGCCAGACTTGAAGGACAAACAAGCGTCAAACTGTGAGACTGGCAGGGGAAAGAGTCCAGCACAGCTATTATTACACACACACACACACACACGCACAGCGATGAAAGCCGTGCATGGCTGTCCATTGACAATGACAGTGTGAACCCCACTGGTAAGCTTGACTCTTGTTCTCTTCCTCCCCTCTCTCTACACACACACACACATGTGCAGAGACATAGAAATAAATTCATTTTTCATAAATAACTCCCAATGTCAAGTGGCTGCTCTCAATCTCATTCACTGAGTACAGAAGAGGAGTGCTTATTTGTGTCAAGGGAACGCATTCACAATGTATTTTATCTTACCACCAGGAGTTCTCCTGAATGCCACTAAATGTTATTAGCTGAGAGTTCCCTCTTCAAACCTATACAGCAATATTGACCAAAGAATGAAGAGAACACTAAAGCTAAAAGGATGAGTTGACCTTGTGGCTAACAACGAACGGTTCAAGACCTTGCAAACAAGGAAATCTCTTGTTCAAGGAACGTGGGGTCACATACACAAAAGCTTCCTTGTATTGCTTGGAATACTGACATGACAATAATTAAAGGTAATATGCAGGGATTATAGTCTGTCATCACTTATGACCCACAAGCAGTGGTTGGCGGTGTCTGTATCTGCACAGATCCTGCCCTCTGCCTGTATTTTCTCTTTTCTTATTATTTTGTTGTGATCGGGATGTTTCTGGGCTTCAGCTATGGAGCTTTTTTTCCTATCTTTATTAAAGAGCTTGGTCTTTCAATTTGAGAGCATGACTCGTTGACTTCACGTTCGGATTTTGCAATGCTTTCTCTCAAAACCCTGTCCTTGCACTCAAAAGCCCTTGCTTGCACTTAGATTTGACCCTGCTTCTGCTCAAATGTATTGCTTACACAGATTTCCTGCGCTCCAGCTTCAGTCCTTCTCCTCACACTCAGGCTGCTTCTGATTTGTGCTCTGCTCTTGGATTTCTTTGTGCAATAACCCGGTCAAAAATCCCTAACCAATAAGAATACCAGGTGTAGTGTTGACCAGTGAAATCATCCCTGCCTCGTTGCAGGTGCATTTCTCAAGTACACAGAAGCAGCCTGAGTGTGAGGAGAAAGGCTGAAGCTGGAGCGCAGGAAATCTGTGTAAGCAACAATATATCTGAGTGCAAGCACATAATTTGAGCAGAAGTAGAGCAAATCCAAGCGGAAGCAGGGGCTATTTGAGTGTGAGGACAGGGTTTTGAGGGAAAACATTACAGAATCTGAATGTGAAATCAATAAGTCATGCTCTCAAATTGAAAGACTATGCTCTCAAATTGACACATGTTGTATTACACAGACTCGTTACGGTTGTGGAAAGTTAAAGTTACATCTCGTCTTTCGTACAATTCCCGAGCCTCCGGCTCCGCGACTACTTCACTCAGAGCAGCTGTTAATCACAGCTGTCAATCATGACGTCTCACGCACTTTTTATAGCATCAAATAACCAAACTTATAGGAAAAATGAACACTTAAACATACATCAGCGTGATAAAAACTACCTAAAATGATAGAAACCATCTTTGGGAAAAATTCATTTGACGTGTACTTTGAATTTTTACTTTGGCCCATGTCCCATGACCTATACTGCAGCCAGCCACCAGGGGGCGAACAAGATGTTTTGGCTTCACTTTTGGGGAGCTGTTATGTCGTCCATCTTTATATCAGTGGGCAACTTCGGGGTGTGAAAAGTGAAGCCAATACGTAAGTGATTATAGCCAGCAGGGGGCAAATCCTTGTTGCAAAAGTAAGTCTGATTGTATACAAATCTATAAGAAAATGACCCTACTCCTCACTTGATTTATTACCCCAGTAAACATTGTAAACATGAGTTTATGGTCTCAATCGCTAGTTTCAAGTCTTCTTCAGGGAAATAAGTTCACATAAAATATTTCAAACCAACTGGATAGTAGAATAATAAGTAATAATAAAAATAGATCATAGATCAGCAACTGACTAATTGGAGAAATGGAGGTTTTTTAACAATGAGCTTTTAGTGGATAAGATAGGAGTTATTGTAACCCCTAAACAAAACACTATCATCAAAACATTAACAAGAAAGCTTCATAATAGGGAGATTAGCTGAATATGGATATAATACTCACAAAGATATCCTGCTGGGGCCCTCATCATTTAATGAATCGAAACACTACATACCTCTAATTGAAGCCACTTTGTGTAAAGTTTGAAAATTGGATGATGATGGGAAACACATCCACATGAATAATATCATTATAATTATATAAAGGCTTTATAAAATATAGTAGATCTGCAATCATACCAACTGGCCATTTTTACATCACATTGATACATTGTCGTCACCGATTTGACTGACCAATCGCAGCATCTAAAAGACGGCATCGTACCTGGCAACAGCATTGACTCCACATCCTCGCTGAGATACGTGTCTCTATGAAAAGTTTTATGAAGCATAAAGGCCAAGTGAGGAGCTCACTGTAGGTATTGTCTAAATGTTTGTGAATACAGTCCTTTTTTCATCTTGGGAGAAACAAGGGAAGTAGTGCCGACTGCCGAGCTGCACTAATTCTTTCATACACAATAAAAAGAAGGTGAAGCTCAAGGACTTAACCCCCCCTCTTAATGGATTTAGTGGACTTACAACAAATGGGAATAAAAGTTAGAATGAAGAACACATCAAAGTTCAATTTCTTCTGCCTGAGCTGCTTTTATGAAATATGAAGGTGTTATGAATAGGGCACACTAGCCTTGCAACATTTGGCATAAATCTTCCACAGTGCACTCCGTAGCCTGTTAAGCACTGAATTTAATACTTAATGATTTGACACAGAAGAGAAAAGAAGAAGTTTCTTTTTAAAGTGTAGCTATCAATTGAAGTAGGAAGAGACATTATTTCCCAAGTCCAGTCATGCACTGCTAATACTACTGATTGCCCCGTAAATTTCAAAACACAGGATGTAAGGTCGGGTGACAATTCCATGTGATATCCGGAATTTGAGATGGGAATTATCCAGAAACTGTAATTCTCTGCCTTCTTATTCGAAGTGGCATTATCCTTTGACACCTTCTGTCTGCTTTCTTTCTTTTCTCATTTTCTCATTGTCTCTCCCGGCTCAGGGGGACGTTAACGGCCTCTGTAATGAAAGGCAGTGGATGAAAACCACCAGACGGTGCTGAGCTGCACACTTTACAATTTTAAACATATTAAAAAACAGTGGGAGATCTGAGGGCAAAGCCTAAACAAGTCTTGATTGTGAAGGAATACACTGGAGGCTCTTGTGGAGGACTTAACAAGTACTACATTTCGGTCTTTTAGGGACTGTACAAAACTTACTAGGGTATTGTTATTTTTATTTTTGCTGAAGGGAGAGTTTACTTGGTGACAACAGGGGATGTTTTTTTTAACCCATATTTCTATTTAATTTCATATATTTCTGAGTGTTATTTAATAAAAAAAGATCAAATAGTTACATCAAAAAGATGTTTTTCATGTGCACGATGGACGTGCATTTGCCATATGCAGAGGATATGGGGGGTGAAAATACCGTGCTGCCCTTCAGCACCGAGCTGTCATCTGTTCCCGGTTCACGCTGTAATAAACGCTTATTTAGCAGACTGTATTTTCCAACACGTCCTCCAAATGAAACAATAAAATCAGATGTTTCTCCAATCCCTCTAGAACCAGAAATTGCGTTTTCTGATCTGACACCCCCCCTGACATTAACTTCAAGGATTAACATACTTTTGTTTTTAAACCCAAACCACGATCTTTTCCTAAACATAATCAAGTAGTTTTGGCACCTAAACCTAACGAAGCAGTTTTTACACCTAAATTGAACCAAGCAGTTTTGGTGCCTGAACCTAATCAAGCAGTTTTGGCACCTAATCAAGCAGTTTTGGTGCTTGAACCTAATCAAGCAGTTTTGGCACTTAAAGCTGAAGTAGGCGAGATTGGAGCAAATATGATTAAAAAAAGTTATTTTTATAAAACGGTCGCTGTATCGTGACAGTAGTACATGAAACAGGTAACCTGAAAAAAAATCATGTGCCTCTGTGACCTCCGGTGTTCCTAACGGCATCTGCAAGATTTCACAGAACGGAGGAAAACAAGCAGTAAGAGCTGATCTGAGGTCTGCTGTCCAGCTGCCGTCTATGAGAGCCGGCTGTCAATCACTCACGAACTCCGACCAAACGGTCAAACTAGGCAGCGCTGATCAAATATGAATCAATATTATGTTACGTTAATGCGTATTTCTCGCCTCAAATGTTTTCAGAATCATCTTGTAGTGCACGGTTTAGCTGTAAAATGAGAAAATTTGTGACACCGCCGCCATTGTAAAATCTGGTGAAGGAACGCCAAGTACCGGTCACATGACCGGAGCACAGCCAATAGGAACGCTCTCTCAATGAAATGACCTGTGATTGGTCAAAGTCTCCCGTCACGGGCTAGATTTTTTTAAAGCCTGAAAACAGAGCCATGAGGAGGTGAGGAAGTTTAGTTTTCTCTCAGAACACTTGAATTACAATATGCTGAAAGGTTATTATGGAATTTTTGCCCAATGACACCAAAAATATACTACCTACTGCTGCTTTAAACCTAACCAAGTAGTTTTCGTGCCTAAACCTAATCAAGTAGTTTTGGCGCCTAAGCCTAACCAAAGTGTACTGTTTTGAGGAAGTATCATGTCGTGTACTGTGCACCTGCAGATAGACCTACTTGTGGCGGGAGGTCAATTTAGGTCTGCAATTCGCCTTGCAATACACACATAGAAAAATATGAAAAATATGAATAACTCTGGAGTTGATGTCATGTGCAGCATGACACTAAGGAAGCTCGTAGGGGTTCATATCTTGCTCGTGGATACTTTAATAAGAGTCACGGCTGCTGCTGACTGTCCAGATCCATTTATTCTCTTTCTCTCTATGACCTTTTCCAGTACGTTTTCTTTTCTTTTTTTTTAAACCAAATCCAACTGAACAGCAGCTTGGCTTGAAGCAGCCTTTTTCGACATTGCCAAAGGAAAATCCAAACAGACCCACACACACACTCTACACGGAAACACAGTCTCTTATTCCTCATAACACTGTGGCCATGGTGTGGCTTACGATTCACTGAGGGGAGAGTCCGTCCAAAAAACAGGAAATGTGACCGAATGAGGAGGCTGAAGAGAAGAGGAGGAATGGGAAATGAAAGCGCATTGAGGGGTGTTATTATTTTTATTTTTTTTAGTAATTAAACATCTTCAGAAGAAATGCTTACATCACAGTGGTCCAATTAGAGGGGAAGGATTCACATGAGCTTACCAAATACTGGTAGAGGAGCTCATGTTTTAGCTGTGCAACAGACACAAGGTGTATGTTGGCCAACGTACAGGAAGGTGTTTATATATACTGTGCACACCCACGCGTTCAACTGAGAAAACCAACAAGCTGCTTTCTCAACACAACCCCCTCACACAGCCCATCTATTATGCTCACTGCAGATTCAGCTAAGTAGGTATTTCTCAATTGCTCTCCATAGATAACTTCTCTTGTTATTGGGTTCAAACATCAAAAAGAAAAGATACCATCTACAGCAGAAGTGCTGCTTTAATCCCCCCCTCTCTCTCTCACACACACACACACACACACACACACACACACACACACACACACTGAGAGAGAGAGTTTAGCCTCTGCTAGCTTTTTCCTCACCTTGAAAATAAGATTAAAATGTTATCGGTTGTACCACCTGCACAGTGCTGCTCCGACTCCAAATACAGATACAACACATCAAGCTTAATCCTGAACATGAGATATGTAATGCACACACTCACACACACAGGCTTGGGCAGAGATCAACTAAAACAGGGTCTACAGACACTTGTCACCATGAATTGTTACTCTGATGGAATGGTTTTCTTTAACAGTACTCTATTCTCTATTCCATTAATACATTAGCAGCCAGACAAGAGGCCTAATATCATCCGACAATCTCTGCTATATGGTCCTGATATTTGAACAATGTTAGGTGAAAGGCTGACACCAAGTGGTCAATCAAGGTACTACAACATTGCTGTAAAAATTGACAGCGAGGGACTTTTTTTTTTAAAAACAAATCTCTGCCAACAGAGCTGTATTTGGTCATAATTATTTTCATCAGTCAGAAATTCAGTCATCACTCATGAGACATCATCTAAGTGCTTTGGTAAAGGATGTTGCGCTTTAACAATGGGATTCACGGTGGAGTGCTAGACCCAAAGTCCAATAAGCATAAAAGTGTGATTAATTGCATGATTGTCCATAGTTAATCACGATTAATCGCAAATTAATCACACATTTTTTATCCGTTTAAGATGTACCTTAAAGGGAAATTTGTCAAATATTTAATACTCTTATTAATTATTTAAAAGGCTCACATCACAATAGACATACGCCTTATGCGTGAAATCTTGGATGTGCTACCCTATCACATTTTTATCATCTGAGTGCTGTGAGTTCTTCACAAGGTGCAGTTTACAGCGGTCTTCGCAGAAACAAATCCTATACTCAGGTTGTAAGAAAAGCACTCAGATCTTCAAATGGAGGAAAAACATTTGGAGTTTTGTGGCCCGTGGTGAATTCTAGACTAGTCACGTGACGTGGGCTCCAACTTTTTGGGGATCACACCTAAGAGCCAACAAACAAAGTTCTTGGCTGAGTGTGAGGAATTAGACCCATTTATCAAGCTACTTACTCCTACTCACAGCTAAGTGTAGGAGTAATCTTTAAGAGTTCACAAGATTAATGACATGTACGCTCAGAGCAAGAGTAGCCAATCAGTGGCCATCGTGGGTAGGTTTTCTTTGTTTTTTTTGTCTTTCTTTTATCTAACCCTCTGAGACCCACAATAAACCTGTTTTTCTCTCTTTTAGGGTGGTACAGGGGGTCTGTAGGGAGAGATAGCAGGTCAACAGTAGATGTCACATAGAAGTGGTGAACATCATCTGAAAGCTGGGAACCTGAAGATTAATTTGAGATGTTCTAGTTGTTTCATAAATCAGAAATAACATTAATTAATTAATGAATTAGTTAAAATAAACTGTGAAAGTGTATAAGGGCTTAGGACATCATGATAGAAGTATATGATGGCCATTCCCATGCACACTTATATCTCATAAGTTGTTGCAGTTTTTTTTGGGTTGATACCATTTGTTCCAAAGATTTGGTGCTAAATTTAACCATTTTCTACCACTCGAGAATTGATAAAAATGATCAATAATCCCTCCAAAATACCACATTAAGACACCAAAACCTTGAGGAACACCATAGAAAAAGCCATGCTGTGATTTGGTATCAAAAACTTTTGACATTTGGAGATTTCTGCAAGAATTGCATTTTTCAGTGATTGGATGGCGAGCACTTCTGTTCTTGAAACTGCTCAGAAACCTCCTTATTGCCAATCTACCTAGTAAAGCCATCCATCCTCTGAATGCCCTAGGTCTCTAGTTTGTGGCTGTAACGTTTCATGAGGCTGTGATTATCCTAGAGGTCACCACAGGTCATTTTATACAGTGAGGTCAAATTTCTTAAAAAATGGTCTCACTACAATGAAATGGCTACTATGGGGACTAACATCATCATCACACATGAATACAATTGAGCTCATTGGATCCACAAGTCTCAGCTTTACAGTGATACCCAATTTATGTAATTCCAGGACTGTTTATGGACCCCAGTATGCAGAAATATTCAAACACACTATTTTAGAATAGATGAAAAAATAACACATTTATACTGCATTCAAAAAGACTGCATGGTTTTTGCCCCAAAACTGCATGTGATTATCATAAAGTGGGCATGTCTGTAAAGGGGAGACTCGAGGGTACCCATAGAACCCATTTTCATTCACATATCTCGAGGTCAGAGGTCAAGGACCATGCCAGTTTTTCCTCGCCAAAATGTACCCTAACTTTGGAGTGTTATTAAGCCTCCTTCCCTACAAGCTAGCATGACACAAAATTGTAATTAATAATTAAATAATTGTAAAATCAATTAAATAAAACATAAATCACAAAAAAAAAGAATAGCCATTCAATAACAGGATTTACTTCTGCACAAAAAAAATGGTGAAAATGGAAACAAAAAGACAACCAAATGAAAACAAATTGAAAAGTGGTGGAACATCCTATGAAATGTTTAAATTAATCATTATTCATATACAGTAGGTGTGTGCTCACCTGTTTCTGTACTGCAGCCGCCTAGGATCTATACTCTTAATCAACGTAAGAGACCTCTGGGAGCTCTGTTACATTTTAGAAAAGTATTTTCAATTCTGTAAATAACTTTTACATTCAAGTTTGTGAGTTTGAGTAAAAGAGAACCATTTTTACTTTTATCTTTCACATCAGTCCAAAATGTCACTTTCAGCGGGTTGATAAATACGGACTCTTATCCATGGTCAGATATACAGTGAATGTGTTTATGCAATTGATATAATAGAAGAATTTGTTTGACTTGTATTCACAGAATAAATATTTATTGACCAAGTGACAATCGACCTATCTCTGTGCATGATTCACAACACGCTGCTTTTCGTCCTTTTAATAACAATACAACAAGTCACTAGATGAACCGCTCTGGGCCCCGTTTCAGAAAGCAGGTTTAACAAACTCTGAGTCTAAGCCTGAACTCTGAGGTGACTAATCCTGAGGTGGGAAACTCAGAGTTTTGGGTTCCAGCACAGCTGATCAGTCAGTTCAATCAACTCGGAGTAGGTTGAACCTGAACAAAAAAAAGCCATCAACAGTGGAGCTCTGATACTACGATTCACCATGGCAACAGAGGCAGAGCCTACGTTTTAATCCAGTGAATGTAGAGATTTTAATGCATGTATATGCTGACTGTGCACATTTATCTTTAAAAAAAAGTCGGAGCAGGGAAAAGTGTCAATAATATACATAAGTTGTATTCAGTGTTGTCCATTAATTCATCAGACTGACGTTTCCTTAATGGAAGATAAAGTGGTGGAATCTGACTGTGTACTGGGCTGCAGCCTACATTACATTTTAAATAGATTTGTTCAGCTTTAATCTGACGGGGACAAAACACAGGAGCCAGAAACTGAAGATGAAACATATAGTTGAAGATTTAAAAAAAATATCTCTAAACATAGAGACATGATTGTTATCTCAGAATCTGATCCAGTAATAATGTGTTTGGTGATTTAAAGGTCATCATCTAAGTGCTTTGGTAAAGGATGTTGCACTTCAACAATGGGATTCACTGTGGAGTGCTAGACCCAAAGTCCAATAAGCATAAAAGTGTGATTAATTGCATGATTATCCATAGTTAATCGCAATAAATCGCAAATGAATCGCACATTTTATTATCTGTTCAAAATGTACCTTAAAGGGGAATTTGTCAAGTATTTAATACTCTTGTCAATTATTTAAAAGGCTCACATCACAATAGACATACGCCTTACACGTGAAATCTGGGATGTGCTACCCTATCACATTTTTATCATCTAAGTGCCGTGAGTTCTTTAGAAGGTGCAGTTTACAGCAGTCTTCGCAGAAATTGACATGAACCTCCACTAATTAACGTGCTTTGATACGGACTAAATGAATGAGGAAATAAAGCAGCGTGTCTGGCTCTGTAAGAGGGAGGAGACAGAGGCCCTGTTCAGACCTGGCATTTACATGCGTCCTCGGTGATCCGATCACAAGTGGACGGCTCTCAGTACAGGTGTGAACGCAATCGAGACGCATTGAGAACGCATTCAGAGGTGGTCGGGGCCACATACGGCCACGTTCTTTTAGCGGTGTGTACACGAATGTGTCCTGGGCCACATTAAGGACCAACTATTCCGCGGGTCTCTGCGCTCCTCAGGTGAAAACACAGGCAGACATGAGTGTTATTAAAATACATCTTATCTGGGCATCTGGTTAGCTCAATCGGTAGAGCGGGCGCCCATGTAACAGGCCTCAGTCCTGACCGCGGTGGCCCGGGTTCGAATCCGGCCTGTGGCCCTTTCCGCATCCACTGTCTCTCTCTCTCCCCCCTTTCCAAAGACTCTATCCACTGTCAATAAATGGTAAAAATGCCCCCAAAAAATAACTTTAGAAAAAGAAAATACATCTTATCTATATGCTACATATCTACAGACCATCTGACTAGGCACGCAAAGTGCATTATTATCAAAATGTCTGAGATGTGTCAGTGTTTTAGTTCAGGTGCTTTGCACAGAGCTGACCCCCCCCCTCGCTCGCTCTCGTCCCCGGCTCTCTGAAGCGCTGTACCCCGCTGTTGCGCCGTGACGCAATAATCTTATATTTTGATGTTAATAAAATGTACCCGAACTCACGAATATGTAGGATATTACTACTGCCATTCATGTAATATATATGCTGTATTAGCAATGTGTAGACGCATGTGGAGACGCATTCTATTGGCACGTGTGAGCAGACGTACTTAAGGCTGTCCACTTGTGTTCAGATCACTCAGGACGCATGTTAATGCCAGGTTTGAACAGGGCCTGAGAGAAACTCAGGATTTGTTGATGAAAACCTGCAAGCGAGCAGGTTAGGTTCACATAGTCAGTGACCATGGTAACTGACCCAGGGTTTAAATTAGCTCTCTTTCTGGAACTGAAAATCCAGAATTTACCTTATTTTAGGTTCAACTAACTCAGAGTTTCCACTAATCCCGCTTTCTGAAACAGGGCTCTGGAATGCACGGGAGAACTTGGGACAATCACTTCAAGAGACGAGTACACAAGAAGCATTTCTGCAATCTCAAACATTGCAAAGGGAAAACACTGTAGCAATGTAATCTAAAAGAAACAAACACACCAAACTTGTCTTTTATATCACTGGGCTGTCCATCATCATACATCCAGATGGATCCTCTGGTGGCGCTTCAGGTTGCATTTCTGGGTGAAGCGTTTGCCGCAAGCCAAGCAGCAGTAGGGTCTCTCTCCGGTGTGAACCCGCCGGTGGGCCTTGAGGTTGCTCAGCTTGGTGAAGCTGCGGCCGCAGAGGGAGCAGCAGAACGGCCGCTCCCCTGTGTGAGTCTGCAGGTGGGCCTTGAGGTTGCTGGGGTGGGGGAAGCACTTGCCGCACTGGCCGCAGCGCAGGAGGTGCCTGGAGCCGGCGTGGAGGTGAGAGTCTGGATGGGGCACGGGGTTGCTGAGATGGGAGTTTGCACACTGTTGCGTTTTGACGCTGACCCACGGGGCTCCGGTTCGGTTATGTGCTGCGGCTTGTTTGTCGCCCAGGTGACCTCGCTGGACCGAGAGTGGCGGAGGAGGAGGAGCGGCTTTAGACGTGGAGGGAGTTCTGTTGAGGGGATTTAAGTTTACGACATGGGCATGGATTGTGGACGGTGCCGCGGCAGTACTGTTTGACTGTGTGTGAGGGGGCTTTTTCATCGGTCTGTGGAGGTGCTGTATGGCAGCTTGCAGTCTGAGACCTGAACCCACTTTGGAATGCAGCTTCATCACCTCCTGCACAGTGGCTCTGTGGGAAATGTGGTTCTGCTTGAGTGCTTCAGAACTCAATCTGTGCTGTCTTACTGACCGTGAGAAAGACCCCATCCCGGACTTTGTCATTTTCTTTTCTTTAGGCTTGCTTTCCATGCAGCCGTCAGAATCGACAATAACCTCCTGCTTGACAGTCACACCCAACCCATCGCTGTTCTGCAGTCTTGCGTTAGGGGACACTGAGGCTGAAATCTGATCTCTTCCCAGAGTGACCGGAACATCAACGTCTGTTGTGACAGAGTTGGACAGCTCATGTTCTGTTTGCTTTAAAGGACCTGTAGTTTTGGCTGGATCACTCTCTGTTGCAAGTCTGTGATTCTGCAGCATTCCGGCTATTGTGACAGTCAGGCCAGCCCAACCGCTGTCCACATCTAAAGACGGATCTGTGGCCAGGTGCATTTGGTCTTCGGTAAAGACATATGCGGCAGAGATCTGAGGGTCTTGCTTAATAACATCCCTCAATAATTCCTCA
Source organism: Hozukius guyotensis (assembly GCA_916700995.1). Lineage (NCBI taxonomy): Eukaryota > Metazoa > Chordata > Actinopteri > Perciformes > Sebastidae > Hozukius > Hozukius guyotensis. The sequence continues at coordinate 108,784 of CAKALU010069472.1, forward strand.
TCGTTCTCTGGAGTCGGTTGCAGCTGTGCCTCAGTCATTTCAGTAGCGCTGCGGGATTCAGGTCCTGTTTCACCTAGAATAGAAACAGGGGTTATATTAATGACTTCAACCAAACAAGCAAGTTGGTTGCTGCCACAGCTAACACGGTCACCCAGGCAAAATCAAAAACAACAATAAAGACTCTTTTTGAAATGGAAGCTCATTAAGCCACATTCAATTAATACTATTATCAAACTGATAAACACCTTTACACGTTGGTAAATCCTTTTTTATAGTAGTAGTGATCGTAGTAGTATAAAATGTGTCATATGTAATATATTATGTGTCATATGCATTCACAATATACATATAGATGTTCACACTTATTATTCAAAGAAAACAATGGACCTTGGTGACACAACAACACACTCACCATCAAGAGGACCACTCCAATGCACGGAAGAACAAGACGGCTTATTCGCTTCTTCTTCCTTCACATCCACAGCTGGCAACACATCTTCTTCTTCTGCTGCTGCTGTCTGAACGGCACAGGGAACACATAAGAGAATATGGTTTCATTTTGATTTGTTAGTTGGATGCTGTGTGCAGAATGTTCTTGTCAGAGAAGATATGCATACATAAAGCCTCTGAGAGTAAGGCTCTAAAATTATGTCTGAATGTCTTTTTCTAAATACTTTTCCTTGATCTCGATGGAAAATGTCACAAGGTCAAGGAAAGATGTGAAGGATAATTCATAAGGACTTAGGAAAAGACAACTGTGGCATTGAGAGAATCCGTCTGCACTTACACTAGGCTCCGTAATTATGATGCGACGGCGGCAGATGTGCCGTGGTGAAACTACAATGTTCTGAAGATGGACTACAAAAGGCGCATGTTCGCCCCGTGCGTTCTTAAATAGCTCTTTCAGTGACCGGCTGCTTCACCCGCGGTGTGTGAAAGTGAGATACCGCAGGTCCTTCTGCTGCTGTAACACTTTACATCAGCATATAATAAAGGAGTATCTGACCTAACGTGGACAACCGGTGAATAATATTACTTCATTACCATGGTTGGAATTGAAATAAAAAAAGGAATAGCCCTACGAGTCACAAAAGCTTATATGTTAAATATCGAGTTAATGTTTGAGTTATGGTGAAGGAGTAGACCCATTAAATGTACTATTAATATACTATACTAATATACTTCTTACTACTCCTTTTCGGACGTTATATTTATTTATGTTGATAATTTGTTTGCTATATGTTTACTGTTAATTTTATTTGTTATTCTTGTTTTGTTTTTTTACTTATTTGCTACTTGTTCGAAATAAATAAATAAAACTAAAGTGAAACTAAATGATTGTCTCTGTCCACTCATGTTTATCAAAATGAATCCCAATTAGTATATGACTGTATGAAAATAATTGGTAAATCTATGCAAGATGGACATATATAGTTTATTTTCATGAATGGCCGAATAGTGCGTAGCTTTAAATGTTGCGGCCGCAAGGAATTGTGGGACGACATTATCTCCTTTCCTTTGGTAAAGGATGGTCCAGTGTATCCTATGCTAAAAGAGATAATAAAGGAAGCATTGAAGCACCTTTCCTTAGCATTTAGAGAATTCAAACAGCTCTCATCATGGCTGCTACTTAGATACTTCTGGGTCATTTCACTCCGTTAGGAAGCTTCCTTAGCAAAAAAGACTTTTCGACCGCAGCCTATTTCTGCTCTGAGATAGTCCTGTGACTAACCTGTGACTTCCCCTCAGGGCTGAGAGCGGATGTAGGACTGTCTGCTGCCTGTGTTGACTCTGGTATGATTTCCTGTGCGAGGCTTATTGTCCATCTTTCCACAGAGTCGCCCTCTTCTTTCACGCCACAGCACCCCAAAATGTCTGGAAAAAAGGAGTACTGAGGTTAATATAACATAATACAGAGTGTCTTGTATACCTATATGAATATCTCTCTCTGTTTGTTCTTACCATCCTGCTGTTCTTTGGACCTTTCTTCTTCTGCAGCGTCACTGGACAGCTCCACACCATCCTTGGCACAGTCGACACACCTCCCAATTTGCCCTCCTCCTTCTTCTTTACCCCCTTGGTTACTTAATTTCCTCTCAGCCCACTGCAGCTGCATCCTCAGGGTCTCCACCTCCTGGTTCCTGCGCTGCATCTCCTCCAAGAAGCCGTCCTCCACCAACCTGGTGACCTCATACATGGCTGTCTTCACCACGGTCTCCATCACATCCGAGAGCTGGGTCTGGAAAGTCACAATGAGCGTGTCCAGGTCCGACATGATGAGACTGTCAGGTGTCCCGTTCTCTTATAATGGAGTTCACTGCGGTCAAGCCAGCCTCCACTTCGGAAAACACAGTCAAGCCAGTTACCACGTTGTTTTGCGGTACGTGTATATCCTAGGCATTACGGTAAGAGCGTGTAGGAACTGATTTCAGCGTGTAGGACGGTAAGAGCGTGTAGGACTTCAAGATAAAAGCACGGTTCTGATGAACGTGATGGGCCATTCAGATTCATTCAAGAGGTCAGGCAGTCTGTTGATAATAAATAAAGAAATTAATGAATGAATAATTAAACATATAAAATTAATACATATGAAATACTAAATGAAATCAATGATAATTTATAAGAAAAACAACCGCCTCCAAAAATGTAGTTCAGAGAAAAATATTATTCCAATTGTGTAAATACTTAGTCAAACTTAATATTAAAGAATACATTTCCAAAAGACTGATCTGACTTCTAAATTACAGTAGATAGATAGAATTGATTAAAGGAAACTGTTCACTATCACAGATTAATTTCACTTCAGAATAATAGTAGACCACCTCAGAGTATCACTCAGAATAATAGTAGACCACCTCAGAGTATCACTCAGAGAATATTAGGATATTCTGATGTAGATTTTCAAAATTAAAGCCTTTAAAAAATCTCAAATATGTGCTATCTTCCCTCTAAATTCAGATTAGAATTAAAGGGAAACTGTCCACTATCACACACTAAATTCACTTCAGGTTGACAGTAGACAACCTCAGAGTATCACTCAGAGATCTTCAGGACATTCTGATGTAGATTTTCAAAATTAAAGCTTTTTAAATTCTCATATTTGAGCTATCTTCCCTTTAAATTCAGATTAGAATTAAAGGGAAACTGTCCACTATCACACACTAATTTCACTTCAGAATAATAGTAACCAACCTTAGAGTATCACTCAGACAGTATCAGGACATTCTGATGGAGAATTTCAAAATTAAAGCTTGACCTCAGTCGGAGATCCTTGTGAGAAAAAGAGACTCTTGGAAGATGCTAACACAGGTTGTTTCCACTGTGCACCATCGCTACACACCCACTTGTTGTTGTGGGTATTTCAGGCATTGAGCATTACACAGATATGCATTCAATCAGAACCTGTTAAAAGGCACTAACGATGAGCTAATGACTGACACGGATCACCTTCATGTCGCTTCAGATTGTCACCTACAGCCAGCTAGCTGATGCTGATGTGACTCCTTAGCTTAACGGTAGCATCCGTATGCTAATCGACGTTAACGGCGTCAAACTGTCAACAAACCGCGTACAACTACGACTTAAATGAACCATAGTCGAGCAACGTGTTGATCTATTTACACTCGTGTTGACGGACTCCACGAGTGAGGTCTCTTTAGCGCAGTTAATCCGTGCGAGCTAAAGCATTTAACCGAGCTAACGTGAGCTTCTTCTTTACAGTCGCTTGTGGTGTTCTGCTTGTTTTTGCTCGTGACGTCATACGCAGCGCAGTACGGTGGCCTTACCTGAAGTCTGAGAAATAACAAAACGCGTTTTAATAAAGTGAAACCCATAAGCTGCGCCAAGCAGGCAATTATACATTAATCTCATTGTTTATTAATAGGAATGCGGTTTTAGTCTTTGTACAAACACATGATGGTCCCTTACGACCACCACGCTCTCGTATAATGCTTTATAGATAGGAATTTACATTTACAATACTATTTTTATATTTATGTTTATATTTAGTGTAAATGCACTATGTTATGCCTTAGACCAGGGGTCAGCAACCTGCGGCTCTTTAGCCCCTCTCCAGTGGCTCCCTGTGGATTTATAAAAATGGAAATGAATAACGGTTTATTGTTTACATTTTCATTTTTATTTATCATTGTTGTAGCTCTATGGTACGACAGTACAACGGAGTATTAGGGCCACATTGAGGGAAGAAAAATAAATCTGAGATTTCGAGAATAAAGTCGTAATATAACGGGAAAAGAAGTCAAAAGTTCATGAGAAAAAAGTTGTAATATTATGAGAATAAAGTCATAATATTACGAGAATAAAGTCACAAGTTTATGAGAAAAAAAGTTGTATTATTATGAGAATAAAGTCACAAGTTTATGAGAAAAAAAGTTGTAATATTACGAGAATAAAGTCATAAGTTTAAGAGAAAAAAGTCGTAGTATTATGAGAATAAAGTCAATATTATAAAGTAGTAATTTTACGAGTTATTTTTTTTTTCTCGTAAAGTTATGACTTTATTCTCGTAATATTACGACTTTTTTTCTCGTAAAGTTATGACTTTATTCTCGTAAAATTATGACTTTATTCCGGAAATCTCTGATTTTTTTCCCCCTCAATGTGGCCCTAATACTTCGTCGCACGTTTGACTAAAAATGGCTCTTTTCGTAGTAAAGGTTGCCGACTCCTGCCTTAGACTATCATTTTGCTTTATCAATTACTGCTTTGCTGGAATTGACAAACGACAAATAAAGAACCTTGAACCAGATGCATTTAGCTTACCAGTTATGTTTAGGCAGATGCCTGGGAGAGTAGTTTTTTATTCAAAGTGCTTGGCCAAAATTATGTTTTGACCCATACAAATCATTTAGGAGCAACGTCATTGGGGACTAACTCCAGTTATGAAGCCATAACCCTAATATGAAAATACATTTGACATATTTTGTATAAATGGAACACCCAGACAAAACTCATACAACCATGGGAAAAGCATGCAAACACCACAGATAGACCCCAGCTATAGAGGTTCAAACCCAGAACCATTTTGCTGAGGGGAAACACAAACACACACACCACATAAGTGTCTATGATGAATGTTTTTTAACATCCTTGACTTCTTTTATGCTAATTGATTTTCTGAGATGAGGGCCGCTTATACACGTATATGAAGATACCTCTCTGACACCCTTTGGACTCACCTCTGACTTTTATCCCAACTGCATTCTCTCCCCTCAACCACTTTCCATCCTTCAAGCAAAAGGGGGGTTTCTGATTAACCCTCAACTGAAAAAGAGAAACCACTGGAATGTCACCTAGAGTAATCATTTATTTAAGAACTAGGGCTGTCAAAGTTGGGGTACCTATGAGTCTCCCCTTTACAGACATGCCCACTTTATGATAATCACATGCGGTTTTAGGCAAGTCATAGTCAAGTCAGCACATTGACACACTGACAGCTGTTGTTGCCTGTTGGGCTTGAGTTTGCCATGTTATGATTTGAGCATATTTTAAATGCATAAAAAAATGTGTGATTAATCATGATTAACTACAGACAATCATGCTATTAAAGGGACTGTTTGTAAGAATCAGAAATTGCTTGTTAACAGCGACACCTGTGGCTGTTAAGTCTACGAAAGTCAGCGTCCTGTTGCTGGCGCTCGTGCTTGTGCTCGCTCTACATAGACATGAACGAACATCGCTCAAAACAGTGAGGGAACACACGTCAGCTAAAACCACAATATCACTTTATATTTCACCTGCTTGGCAGCAATGTTAGCTGACCAGACGAAGGTCTCTCCATGAATCAGTGCTGATCCTAGTGTTGGCTTTTCCTGCCTCAGCCTCCCGACCGCAGCCGGAGGGAACAGGGGAGACACCGGAGTTTTGGTCGGAGACGATAACGTTTCTCGCTCCGGAGCCACGTCACTTCACAAGACACGGGAAAGGGAGGAGCTGCAGCATTTATTTCTGCACAAACATCCACTGTACATTCACTGGATATTCTCAGAGCTAAACTAACTCTTCCGTAGTGTGTAGTGTGCGCGCATGAACTTGAGAGTGGAGCGAAAGAGCGAGAACGAGCGTGGTGTGTGAGTGAAGGCAAGCAGGCAGGCAGGCAGGCAGAGGAGCAGAGGAGCAGAGTACAGCAGAGACTCCGGCCCTGGAGACCAAAGCTACGGTCTCCCCCGCGTCCTCCGACCGCGGCCAACACTGTTTTGCAAGACGGGCTTCACTAGATATAACTTTGCGGTTTTGGTGCTTCCGTGTAGTTTGTGTTGGAGTCTTGTCTGAACAGCGTAGCCACATGCGAGCATGGGACACCGACCCGGATTGATTTATACGTGTAATATAATAATAATAATAATAATAGTGTAAGAAGTTACAAACAGTCCCTTTAATGGCGATTAAATATTTGAATCAATTGACAGCCCTATTAAGAACCCTACAAAGATTTCCCTTGCTATCTTCCAAACTCTCGATCATGCTACCCTGATGTATCTTTACTGTCACACTCCTCATCTGCAACAACAGGGTTCAGAGCTGGGTTGGCCTTTCTTCTCACTTTGTACAATAAATCGTGTCCCTCTCACCTTAAGCTTACACTCCCCATCTGCTTAAAAAAAAGGACAAAAAAATCACCATGAAAGTAAGTAGCTGGTCTAATGTCTAACATGTAATTTTATAATAAAGTTTGTTCCAAGAAAAAAAAATAAAGAACTATATTCATGTGAGCTCATCGATTAAAAGAAAAAGAATCAAATCTTAAAGAAGTCATTAACAGACATGTTTTTTACTTTTATTTTGAATCTGTAATGTAATCACAAGGAAATTGTTATTCAGCCTTTCACTCATTTTTACAGTCACAAAATATGCAGCAATAAATGGGTACAAATAACGTATTTTATCAAACACGAAAATTGTGTATTCTATCTTTGTCCTATATTTTTCATACCAACAAAAGTTTTTTCCATAAAAAACAAAAGACTTGGAACTGAGGAGAAGAAAAAAAAAACATCAATGGCTCATAAATAAATAAAATTGAATCAAAAACATAATTTTTTTTATGCTCTCTCCCCAAACTCCCCCAGCTTTATAGGTCTGTCATGTGTTTCCGTTGATGTGATTTCAGGTGATCCAGGCGTTTGAAGCTGAGGCCGCAGACGGTGCAGCAGTATGGTCTTTCCCCCGTGTGGGTACGCTGGTGAACCTTCAATATGTCCGCCCGTGTGAAGCTCTTATCGCACATGGTGCACTGATGGGGTTTTTCCTGTGTGTGAATTCTCCGGTGCAACTTCAGGTTCCAGAGACGGCTGAACTTGTTCCCGCAAACGGTGCAGCAGTAAGGTTTGTCGCCTGTTTGGCTGCACTTGTGTGTCTTTAGGTCGGAGAAAGATGGGAAACCTTTACCACATTGGCTGCAGAGGTGGAGCCCCTGCCCAGAGTGAATCTTCTGGTGGACTTTGAGGTTACAGGCTTGAGTGAAGGTCTTTCCGCATTGGGTGCAGGAGTACGGCGGCATGTGTCCGGTGCCTTTGTGTGTCTGCTTGTGGGCCTTTAGAGAGGCCGAATCAGGGAAGGACATTGGGCACTGGTTGCAGTTGTGTCTCCTCCCTCCTCTCCCTCCTGCCTGATGCTGCAAACTCTCTCCCAGATTTAAGGTGTCACTGTATGCAGCTGATGGCCCATACATATCCCCTGTGCTGTCTAAGGACGGGTCAATGCGAATGCCCTGGCCCCTGAAGTTCAACCTGCCGCCTGGATCACCAGATACCTGTTCAGGGTACAAGATGCTCGGGTCTTGTAGATAACCTTCTTCATTTATCAATAAACAGCTGAGCTCTCCACTTACATTAATGTTTGTCTTTGAGGGAGAGCGTGCAGGTGAGCCGACCGCGCCCCGTCTATTCCGTGCGGCACCCGCTTGGTAAACGTGATGCTCGGCTCCTTCTGGTGCTTCCACATCCCCCTCGTATTGCCCCACGTAACTCAGATTCTCACCCAGGTGGGGTGGCGATCCTTGTAACCCATCTAAGTTACCCATGTCCATCATATTGGATTCTCCGTAACCAGTCTTGTCAAAGCCACCCAAACCTTCCATACCGTATCTGCTCTGGAAAAGTGGTTCAGATGGGTCACCTGAGTGTGCATCTTGGCCTGATTCTGGCCTCTGGTCATAGCCGGCTTCCCAGTTCACATGGCACTTTGGGGTCTTCTGGTCACTGAAACGTTTACTGGGCCCCGGCAGACCTGATGCTTCCGTTTCTGACCAAAAAGAGGAGGAAAAGATTTTCAAATTATGGATACAGTATATGGGACTACAATGACACAATTACCATATGAACTAGGGCTGGGACGATTCACCTAGCTCCCGATTCGATACTATCACGATACGATTCGCTATGTATTGCAATTCGATATTACGATTTATTGTTAATTTGTTAACTTTTTTTAACACTAGACCATGGCAAAAAGTTGAATCACACACTTCTAGTGACTTTACTTTGGAAAATCTAAATTAATACAATAACAATGTTTGATTTTTAGCATGTATGTAGTCAGAGATGTCCTGAAGTCAAATATATCAGTTATTGTCAGGTATTATTTATTAAATGTTTTCCAGCAACCCAAAAATCAAAGAATAAAGACATTTCCCTCACAATTTTGTGGTATTATCTTCTTAATTTATAAGGGACATGTAATGTTTTATACTTCTGGTGGATATAATCCAATTAATCTTATTTCCATATATGTATTTTGTATATACAGTTCCCTTTGTTAACACCTTATTTTGAAAACCGGACGTAGTCACATGTGTATACTTCCGCTAACTTCGCCAAGTCCTCCTCTAGCTCTTCTGTCAGCTCCGATCTCTTTATACATCCAAGGTCAGCTCCATCCGGGCCGTTTGAATGCATTTAACATAAATGTCAATATATGGTCGCTCTACAGTTGTAGCGTCGGCCGATTTGACCACGGAGATGAGAGTGACAGCTGGCTTGACCGCACGTTACCACAATACGACAACGTTTCCTGTCCATGACAGAGTTAGCATGCAGTTTTAGCCATGATGTCTAGCTCTGCTATTCCTGGCAATGTGTGTAACCCAAAGTGTTTCCATACTTTACTGTATGTGTTTACCACGTTGGATTTAAAATGTGAGAGTGCAGGTCGTATCCACGCGGACCCTCCGCCGTTTTCTACTTTCTCGTTTTGGCTCGCTGCGGTTTGCTTTGTTTGGTGACGAATATGGAACGGATATGACGTCATGTTACTCAGACTACAACAATAAAAGCGGTAACTTCCTTCTACCTCTGCATAGACTCAAATGAAGCAAATATATCGATTCTGGCATTAAAAAATGGATTTCAAAATCGTAAAAAAAAATTGCGATGCATAGGTGAATCGATTTTTTTCCCATCCCTAATATGCAAACTGCAAATTATGACTTTGAAGCCAGTGATGACAAAGTGCATCACCTGGTGTATAATTTTCCTACAAACAAGTTATGTAGAAATTACTATACTCATGGTATGTGATTGGAAATTAACACAATATTAATATGCTTAAAATAGTTTTTCTGAATCTATTCATATATGAAGAGACTGACCATCCATATTGACTCCCCATCTCTCTTGGGACTTAGTTTCTGGCGTGATCCGAAGGGCTTCCTCCTTGAGCAGTCTATCCAGCTTTTCACCCTGTACACCTGGAGACTGGCAGACAAGCAGACAGACAACATTAATATCTTTATTTTTTAACTCTACTCACCTCAAGAGAAACCATAAGCTTGGCATTAGAACAACGGGCAGTTACATTAAAAACAAAATACTGAAAAATGAATGAAAATGCATTTACTGAGATTACTTTACTCTTGAGACATGTAAAATGAAATTGACATTGACATTACAAACACGTTTTAAACACACATTTTAAACATTTAAGCCTAATTTACTGAAGCTAAAATACTAGTGTAACAAATTGTCCCCTACCTGTGGTGCCTTCATGGCACTGAGGGTCTCTGGTCTTGCCTCTTCCGCTTCATGAGTAGGTGTCTCTCCATCAGTGCCTTGGGAGCTATTCATCTCTTCTTGCAACACACTCTCCTGTTTAAGGCATTTCTCTGTAGCAGGAGATAGGGAACATATTTTCTTTAATTGAATAGCATGAATATTCCCAATTGTGTTTGAAGAATTTAGGAAGGCTCAGATGGGTCAAACTCTAATTGGTCATACTCCAACCGCGTGAAGTATCACTTTCAGACACTTGATCAATATTTCCCCTCAGCTCTACAAAGCTTTATGCTAGGGCTGTAAATCGATTAAAACATTTAATCAAGATCAATCGCATGATCGTCCATAGTTAATCGCGATTAATCGCAAATTACCGGCGACAGGGTCAGACCCAAGGCTCATTGATGCACGTGGGGAGCGAAGGCTGGCCCATGTTGTCCTATCCAATAAAAGAGCTACTGGAGCTCAAATTGCTGAAAAAGTTAATGCTGGTTCCGATAGAAAGGTGTCAGAACAAACAGTACATCGCAGTATGTTGCGATCAGGGTGCCCCACGGTGTCCTTATGTAATGGCTGATTGGTGTATGTATATATGCATTCTTGGGAATCAATTAACAACACAAAACAATGCCAAATATTGTCGAGAAACCCTCACAGATATTTAGCATAAAAAATATGCTCAAATCATAACATGGCAAACTCCAGCCCAACAGGCAACAACAGCTGTCAGTGTGCTGATTTGATCATATTTGATCATATTTGCTCCAATCTCCCTACTCCAGCTTTAATAGTGTCTGAATATACAGTAGATGAGTAACACCAGACAGACTCACCTGTCGCTCTGGGATGATTGTCCTCACCGGACACTCTTCCGCAGTCCAGACATCTGCCTGTCCTCCTGTCTCCCTCTCTGTCTTTCCGTCGACCCTCCGACCACTTCAGTCTCCTCTTCAGGGACTCGACCTGCTCCCTGCACCGAGTCACCTCCTCCAAGAAACTGTCCTCTACCAGCCGGGTGATCTCATACATGGCAGCTTTAAACACCGTCTCCATCACACCAGAAAGTTGGGACTGAAACGTGACTATAGTTTCGGCCATTATGCCAGTTTAAGACTTAAGAGTCCTGTATTATCAGTAAACTGAAGAGCAACTTTGGACTGGAGAAGACTAGCAGAGTGGCAGCTAACGTCGGTCTCTTTATATTAGATGTGCCAGAGTCTTAAACTCAGTCTAGGTAACGTTAAAAATGCTGTAGACGTATGTTGGTCGACCCACATTTACCGTTTGGTTACTTTAATTTCAACAAACCTTAATGCTAAACGAGCTGTAGAGTAGCCTGTAATCAGTCACCGTTAGCTAACTAGCTCGCTACACTAGTTGAGATGCAGCGTTATAACGTTACAGACTTCCACCACTATGCGATAAGCAACTAACGAAAACATTAAATAAACATATTTAACATGCACATAGTTTATGATTAGTTTAAAGGTGGGTTTTGGTAGCAAAAGTATTTCAATTTCTTAGCTGTAATATAACGTTGCGAATTCCGTTTACCTTTCATTTCCGGTTGATTCTAGTGATGTGTCGTCGCGAACGAGCCGGTTCAAAGAGCCGTCTCTTTTAAGTAAACGATAAGAGCCGGCTCCCGTCCGAGAGACTTTTTTTTTCTTTAATTAATTCAAGGCAGACTGATAGGACGATCTTCTCTGCGCCACTGGCACTCCATGCACAGACTGTGACTGAATGTTGTGTTGATGACGTCCGTGCAACGTATCAGGGGACGACAGAGCAGGAGGGAGAGGAGGAGAGAAAGAGAGAGAGGAGTGCGGTGCGTGAATAGCAGACAAGATGAGTGATAGTAGGAAACGAAGCAGCATGTAAAATTATGGTATTCTGAAAATTATAAGGTTTCTTTCTTTCAAAGGTCTTTTTTATTAATTGTCAATAATCAATAGAACAGTCACTATACAAGGAAAGTTAATTTTTGTTTTTCTAAACAACGCTCACCCCTGACACAACACGTCAATCAATCATACCTGACAACAACATACACACAAACAGCCACAGCTGGCCACAAAGGACCTAACTGATTCTCAATCATGGATATATAAAAATTCAAATTGTAGAGAAATTATAAGGTTTAGTATAATTAAATTGAATAATTTAAGTGATATATGTGCACACATACTAATCACAGGTCAAAACAGCGCAAAATTTGGCTGAATTATAAAAAAAGGCAGAAGTGGTAAAATGAAGAGCCGTTTGGGAGTCGAAAGAGCCGGCTCTTCTTGAGCTGAGCCAAATGATCTGGCTCATAAAAAAGAGCCTGAATTCCCATCACTAGTTGATTCCGTAAACAACAGGCACTTCCGGTATTTAAACTACGGGTCGTGAATTGGGACAATCTTAATCGTTTCAGCTTGCATTGGGTGTGTGTTAAAGAATTATCTCTTCCTGGTCAACAAATATAGCGTTAATGTTGACTAATTACTCACACACGTACCAGTTTGTTTTATAACCAACTGACTACGTTATACACAAAATACACAGTTTGTCGTTTTAAGTGTATCACCGGATATTCGCTCATTTCCCTTCTTCCCTGGAAGTGCGTCACACAAAGCAGAGTGAACCGCGGTCTGTCTGGGCCACACGACGGGAAGGAAGGAGCCATGTTGAGCCACAGCTCCTTAATGACATGTTTTTTTATATAACGCTACAGTAAATGTGCTGCTAAACTCCTATTGAAACTCAGGACGAACTGTAAACCATAACCAAACATGTCGGCGGACGATTTCCAGACGAAGTACTCCTCTGTGATGGAGAGCATGCTCAAGAGTGCGATAGCTGAGACCACGAAACTTTTCGAAACTATGGTGGACGAGCTGAAGGCAGAGATATCTCAGATGAAGAAGGAGAACGAGGACCTCAAGACGAGATGCAGCCAGTTTGAGGAGGCGAGAAACCAGCCGGCTGTTGACAGCAGAGAGAGTGAGCCTCCTCCTCCTCCAGGGCCTAGCGACGGCTCTGAGAGACGAGACCGAGCGGTTCAGTGTGGTGAGTTGTTGTGATGCCTGTTTACCACCACGATCCTGGTCATCTTAACCCATGTAACTGTCTGATAATGCTATGCGATGTTTAAGCCCACATTATGAGTGTATTCGTGTAATATGGGATACATAATAATAGCAGCTCCTGGCTCTTGATGTTGATCAGTAGCTTAGCCTAGCTCATAGTCGCATCTAAAGCGTGGGATCCAGAATAGGAGGGAAACCATACAATGCTTCGTACAGCGCGTTCCTACAACAACTATCAGGGTTTGGCATTATGGTTGTAATAAAGTACTAAATCATTGACAAACTGTATTCACTTGTACATTTATGACTTCTTATTTTAATTGTATGATTAGATCCACTACTATAATTTCACAGCTCTTTCGTGTTAACATGGAGGGAAGTCACATAGTGTAGAACTGAAATAGGTAATATAATGGAAACATATTTTAAAATCTCTTCATGAAAGAAGCATGTTTTTAAAGGGGAACCTTTAACCACCTAAATTCAAAATTCCATTATGTTATTTCTTGTAAAGTTCAATCAATATTTGTGAACATGAGCTACTCTCTCACCTAGTTGTTTTACATTGAAAAAGCATAGAAGAAAGACCTATCTCAAACCATAAGCATCCATTAATTCATAATCCTTGTTTAGTGTTGAATTGGCAGCCAGGTCTCCTATAAATTCCCATACAACGAAACTGCATTGTCAATTATGTTACATGTGAAACATATTTTCTCCCACGTTAAGTTTCTTTTTGACGTATCACAAATGTGTTTCTCATCAAAGACCACAGAACTCCACATAGGGAGAAATTTGGGTTGGATAGGTGGGTTAACACAGGACTTTCACCCAGGAGACTGCCGTTTGTGTCCCGTGTGAAACCGAAAGTCAATGTTCACTTATATTACAAACATGGGAGTGAAGTCACATAATGTAGAACTGAAATAGGTCATAATGGAAATATTTTAAAATCTCTTAATGAAAGAAGCATGTTTTTAAAAGGGAACACCACCTATATTCAGAAATCGATCATGTTATTTCCTTGTAAAGTTCAATCAATATTTGTGAACATGAGCTACTCTCTCTCACCTACTGAAGAAGTTGTTTTAAATTGAAAAAGCATAGATGAAAGACTTATCTCAAACCATAAGCATCCATTAATACATAATCCTTCAAAAAAGGGGGGAGTCCAAGGCACTCTTCTGGCAAAAAATATAAAACGCCTTTATTCAATTGGCTATTTCATGCATTGTTTTTAGCATTTCATCATGAAATAGCCAATTGAATAAAGGCCTTTTATATTACATCTAAAGCGTGGGATCCAGAATAGGAGGGAAACCATACAATGCTAACTGCTTCGTACAACAACTATCAGGGTTTTGGCATTATGGTTGTAATAAAGTACGAAATCATTGACAAACTGTATTCACTTGTACATTTATTACCGTTATGACTTCCTATTTTAACTGTATGATTAGATCCACTACTATAATTTCACATCTATTTCGTGTTAACATGGGAGGGAAGTCACATAATGTAGAACTGAAACAGGTAATAATGGAAAATATTTTTAAAATCTCTTAATGAAAGTAGCATGTTTTTAAAGGGGAACACCACCTAAATTCAGAATTGCATTATGTTATTTCCTTGTAAAGTTCAATCAATATTTGTGAACATGAGCTACTCTCTCTCTCACCTACTGAAGAAGTTGTTTTACATTGAAAAAGCATAGAAGAAAGACTTATCTCAAACCACAAGCATCCATTAATTCATAATCCTTGCTTAGTGTCGAATTGGCAGCCTGGTCTCCTATAAATTCCCATACAACGAAACTGCATCGTCAATTATGTTACAAGGGAAACATATTTTCTCCCACGTTAAGTTTCTTTTTGACGTATCACAAATATGTTTCTCATCAAAGTCCACAAAACTCCACATAGGGAGAAATTTGGGTTGGATAGGTGGGTTAACAAAGGACTTTCACCCAGGAGACTGCCGTTTGTGTCCCGTGTGAAACCAAAAGTCAATGTTCACTTATATTAATATACGTCCGTAACTGAAATAATGTAACAAATGTACTAATTTTAAGCCAAACCATGATGTTTTTACTAAAGCTTACCATGTAGTTTTGTTGCGTTTTAGTTTTACTTTGACTTTCACGCAAAAGCCACAGCCAGCTAACCACCTTGAGTCGCAATAGTCCCATTTACTGAGGCAAGCTTTGTTGTCTGAGCCTTTCGACTCTATATTTTAGCTGTCAGAGGAGATCAGCCAAGCTACTTTGTATATTAGCAGGCTTCTTTTCAAAACATATACCCGGAGTCAGACCAAACAGCATTTAGGGATTTGGCAGTTTGAATTATAACCCTTTTTTGTTTGAAGATTCTGGACTAAAGTCTTAAAAATCACCAATTGTCCTGTTTTTTTTGTGTTTATGTTTACAGACCTTGTTCCTTACCGCACAGTGCTGGTGGAGCAATGTCAACCATTGAGGCACTCATCATCGCAAAACCAAGAGCAACAATGCAGTTATGAGCAGATGGAGTACAGTCTGCAGGACCACACCTATGGAGAGGGAACTACTCAAATGGCCTTTATACTTGTCAAGCAGGAGGTGCGTGTGTATCTTAGCAGTCAACAAACTCATTTTCCCATTTGTGTCTTCTTGAAATTTAAATGTATTTTTGTCGTCCCTCTGCAGGGCTCTTACGATGATTCTTCTCCACCGCCTGTCCTGAAGCAAGAGGAAGCTGAGCCCACTGTTGTCTACGGGCTAGCAGGTGAGGGATTAAAACCAACTTTTATTTTCCAAACTAAAGTTTGATAATTTGTACGATTTACAAAATTTGTTAAGGTTCACTACTCCCCATTCTCACCTTTTTATTTTCTTATCATGTTTCCTGCTGTGCCTAGCTTCACCACAGGCCTCTGCTTGTGGAACTGAAAACGAAGGGCTTCTCATTAACCAGGAATGTTCAACTGGGGAAATGCCCTTGCCTCAAAAAGATGAAGAGCCCCGAGTGGCACCGGAACTACCCTGTTTGGGAATGGATAGCGATTTACAAGGAGCTCAGAAGCAATCGTCTGAATTGGAGCATTCACTTGTCATCTCACTCGCTGCAATAGGAGACAACGTGGAAGAAAGGTCTGAAGTCATTCAGAAGATATCAGAAACACAGGGAGAATCCATAACATCTATTGAAAAACACCCATTGGTGGATGCTCAGCATCAATCAGAGGTTGAACCTCTGTCAGTGGTCCCCCAACAATGTCAAAGAGAGGGCGAAACGTCAGTAAATGAACAGGCTGATGTTACTCAGCAGCAGAATGCAGATGTGCAATCTACAGAGCAACGGTTGGCACAACCTTTGCCACTCAAGAAAGGAGAAGCATCTGAAAAATTAAAGAGTGGTGTGGCAGATGGTGGGCCTATTCCCCAGCCTGAGTTGGTGGTACAACGCAGAAGAGGACGGCCACCAAAGAAAGCTAAACGTCCGCAACAGCCCGCGAAAGAAATTGGTTCTCCGTCTGTTTCAGTAGCATCTTTAAGTAAAGGATGTTCCTCTGAAAAGGACAAACCATCTGAATCTCAACAAATTTCCACGGAAATGGGAGAAGGGGCAATTCAGGCTCCATCCACTGAAGGTTCATCTGCAGTTGAGACACTAAACGCTCAGACAGTTCAACCCAGAGAACGCCATACTTCTGTAACTCTTCAGGATGCAATGCTATTAGTTGAAGCCATGAATCAGTCAACGGCAGCACCACCTCAAACCCAGTGTGCCCCCCGTGTGGGTACCTTACAAACTGTGGACGAAGTCCCGGCTGAGCCACAGACGCCACTGCTTCCCGTTGAAACTCGAAAAGCTGCAGGCAATCTGCCCGTGACAGTGTCCACAATGACGCAGTCGACAATAGAGAAAATCAGAGTCACTCCTGTGACTGCAGATGCCACTCCAACCAATGAATCTCAGGCCCACATCAAGGGCGTCATCCCACAACAACAGCATACGGTCACACCATCCAATAAAACTACATCTTCAGTGTCCCTAGCAACTGCCGCAGTTCAAACAAATGTGCAGTCACTTCAGCAGCGCCCTACCCGTCGTCTGATAACAACAGTAGCGCCCAGCAAAAGGGGTACGGCAGTATCTCATAAAATAATTGCCATGCCACGATCAGTATCCTCATTAATGCGCCATAAAATAGCAGCACTGTCTCCAAGCCAGCTTCCCACTGTTGTGTCTACAGTGGTTGCCGCACAGAAAACGAGCATACTTCCAGGCTCTACAACTGCCGGCTTGACTCTCGGAACACCTTCCCTTTCCTCAGTTCCTCCGAAAACAATATACGTTTCATCCAGGAAACCGTTTCCTGTTGTGTCTTCACAGTCAACCGCCACCTCAACAGACCCGCAGCCAGGGACTCTACCACGCCCCAAAAAAATAACAATTATAATTCCCAGACAGGTGTCAGCTGTAGCGTCAAGGAAACAGACCACTGTTCTGACAACCAAGCAGGAGTCTGCCAAATCGGCCGCTCCTGTTAAGGTGTCACCGCAACAGTTGATTTCTTCGTCACACGTGTTAAGCGTTTCTGTGGATACACAAATGGTTTTAGATGAAGTTGCCACAATATCGTCTCAAAAGGAATTGGGAATTTTCCAAAGAAAATCTCTCAAACAAACAGCTTCTGTTTCTGAACCAATAACTGCACCTACAGATACCTGTTCAGATTTAAACATGCCAGTTGGGCTAGTGCCAACCTCCGCGTCTCCGGCGGTACCGCCGTCTTTTGAACAAAATCTTTCTGCTGTGGTCAGATTATCCAGGCTCTCATTTCCAGTAACAGCCAAGGAAGCAGTATTAGTCTCAAGCCTGTCTACAGATGAATCCTCTGAAACTCAATCCATTTTGAAAGACGGTACCACACAAGAGGAACCATCGTCTGTAGTCATATCTACACAGCCATCAGCGTTGTCCACTGACATTTGTCCCAGTTTAAAAGAAACTTCTGTTGCTCTGTCTATAAACACCTCTCAGATGTCCTCGGAAAACCACACCATTTTGGAAGAAGAGTTACCCGACAGCGGGCCATCTACACCATCCAAGGTGTCAGCACCCGTCTTTGAGGACTCAACATTAACCCTCGACATGACTGAGGCTCCTGCTGTATCTGGTACAGCTGATGAACCCATTTCTAATTCTGATGAGGAAATAATCAGCGTTGCAGTGCTAGATGCGTCACCTAATGACCCACCTATAGAGGAGAAACAGTCAACTGCACTCCTACATCTAACCCCCATCACCACCAAGGACATCTCTGATCCTCATTTACAGATGACTAAAGCCCAGTTCTTGGCGCAGCTGGCAGTGACACCTGTTACGGAAGACCCAAAAAAGGTAACGTATTAAACAGTCCTCAGTATGTTTAACAATATGATTGTAATGGGGATAAAATACTGTTTGCACATTGAGAAAGCCTGTAGTTGGAAGAGTAATGAACATGGGCTGTGATGATATTGATTGTTTTTACATACTTTTGTGATGGGAACACACACCCCATTGGTTAGGTGGTTAACCACTATTTTCAGTTATGTTAAAAAAAAAAGCTATATTGAAACTGCATGAGAGTCTGGAATGTGTCAAATTTGTAGATTACAGGCATACAAACATTTGCAGTTTTGAAACCAAAATAGGTCACCCACGTGATTCGTGCAGATCCGATGACTTTTTGAAATGGGTGGGGTTATTGGGTGTTAATGGGTGCAAGTGATCGGTCTATAGACGGATATCCGTCTGAATTGTTCCGTCATAGTCTGTTTCTTTTTACCGCTAACGCTAAAAAGTTGATGCACGTAATGCGGAACCAAAGTTCATAAGCGCAAGTTTGGTTCGGAAACTTATAGCCGTGCAACGCTAGCAACAAGTACAGAAGTTAGCACAATAACAGTATTGGCGTGCGAGTCAGTCAGACTGTACCAAGCGCAAATGAAATGCTGGAGCTGGAAGGCCAGAAATAGTTCACCAAAGTTGCCAGTGGGCAACATGCTGCCTAACTAGTAGCTAATTGTAGTTAACTAATTCTGTTATTTTATACTTTTCATGTGTCATCATTTTTTTTTCTTTCCTTTTTGTTATAGGCCTCCTCTAATGACTCTGTAGATGCCACAGCTTCTTGTACAGAGAGCAGCACCAGTGACAAGAAAAGGTTACAGAAAAATTCCCTTGTGGCCCAACTTCGAAGTCATCTCCGAGCTCACTCGAAAGCTAGAAGAACTGAAACAAATCCAGAACCACGCCCAGAAACTGAGACCCCCACTGTAACCCCTAAAAAACGTAGATTAGAGAATGACAGTCCTAACGATAAAAACGTAACTAGAGAATCCATTCCCCTCAAAGACCCAGGAGCAGTTGAAGATATTACATCTCCAAAAAAGACAACTAATGCTGTTAGCTCAAGGAGATCTGGACTATGTGAAGCTGGTGTTGGACACAAGAAGACTGTTAGTGAACCAACTTCTGTCAGTTCTAGGAGGTTTACGGCTACAAGATCCAGTCCTGTGAGTCCGAGAAGGTCTAGTTCAGGTGCAAATGGTGTAGGCTCCAAAACTAAGAACTCCACTTCTGTGAGTCCTAGGAGGTCTAGCTCAATGAAACGAAGTGCTAGCCCTAAAAAGACAAAATCCATCTCGGTGAGTCCTAGGAGGTCTAGCGCAATTAAAGAAAGTGCTAGTGCTAAAAAGACAAAATCCACCTGGGTGAGTCCTAGGAGTCCTAGCACAGTTAAAGAAAGTGCTAGTGCTAAAAAGACAATATCCACCTCGGTGAGTCCTAGGAGGTCTAGCGCAATTAAAGAAAGTGCTAGTGCTAAAAAGACAAAATCTACCTGGGTGAGTCCTAGGAGGCCTAGCACAGTTAAAGAAAGTGCTAGCGCTAAAAAGACAATATCCACCTCAGTGAGTCCTAGGAGGTCTAGTGCAATTAAAGAAAGTGCTAGCGCTAAAAAAACTAAATCTACCTCGGTGAGTCCGAGGAGGGCTAGCGCAACTAAAGAAAATGCTAGCCCTAAAAAGACAAAATCCACTTCTGTGAGTCCGAGGAGGGCTAGCGCAATTAAACAAAGTGCTAGCTCTAAAAAGACCCCAAAAATTGCGTTGCATTCTAGGAAGATTGTTTCAACTAAAGATGGTGCCAGCTCAAAAATTGGTGCTGGCCCTAAAAGTACTCAAACCTCTTCTGTGAGGACTAGCTCGAGTAGAGATGGTGCTAGTCCTAAAAATACAAAATCTACTGTTAGCCCTAGGACTTCTAGTTTAAGTAAAAATGGTACTACTCCTAAAGTGTCTACCAATGAATTTTTCTGCCGTAGGAGGTGTACCTTCCCTAAAGATGGTTCCGGCAGTAAACAAGTTCAAAGTGAATCCAATTCCCGCATAAGTACAGACGGTGCTAGTACTAAAAACGCCCAAAGTGAAACTGGTTCCCCAAGTGTTAGGTTGCCTAAATTGGCTAAGGATGGTGTCAGTCCAAGAAAGATGAGAGAATCCCTTCCCGCTAAGAAACCCAGATTAATTCAAGATGGTACTGGTCCTAAAAAGAATTCAGGAGTGGTGAACGCTAAGAAGTTGGCTAAAGCAGCAAAAGCCAAAAAGATAGCTAAGATGAAAAATTCTAGTCAATTGAAATTGCAGATTGGAGCTAAATCAAGCCAGTTAGCAGAGAACCATGCTAGCTGTGAGGCTGTGAGAAAATGTACAGCTACAGCTGTGTGGACTCCTCCTACAATGTCAGCCAGTAAAACACCTCCGTCTGGGGGGAAGAAAGAGACAAGTTCACCAAGATCTCCGGATCATCCATTAGTTTACCCCCCGAGCATTTCTCTCCTCCCCATACCTGTCAGAGCACCACCTGTTGTATCACCATTACAACCTTTATCAGTCATCGGTAGGCGTCTGCTCAAGAACCAGTGTGGGGAGTGCGGCCGCGTCCTCAGCAGCGTCGCTGCCCTGGAAAGCCATGTTAGTCTCCATGCAGGTCGCCGACCTTTCTCGTGCACGCTCTGCGGGAAGAGGTTCCCAGACTCAAAAGGTCTGAAACGGCATGGCCGGGTGCACCGCAATGGCAGGATCCATATCTGTCCACAGTGCGGGAAAGGCTTCGTCTATCGTTTTGGCCTCACCAAACACCTCCTGATGGTGCACAGGAGGATTAAACCTTTTATCTGCCAGATCTGTAACAAGGGGTTCTTCACAAAACGAGACGTGGAAGCCCACATACGGATGCACACGGGAGAGAAACCATTCCACTGCAACCTCTGTGAAAAGAAATTTGCAAGGAGGGTAGAACTAAATGTGCATTTAAGGTGGCACAATGGGGAGAAGAGACACTGGTGCCCATTTTGTGGAAAAGGATTTTTAGACTTCAATAACTTGAAAAGACACAAGTATATCCACACAGGGGAGAAACCACATTCCTGCCCACACTGTCCCAAGAATTTCACGCAGTCGGGCCACCTGAAAAAGCATGTAAAAAATGTACATAAAATATTATGAGATGCATAAAAAGCGATGTTTCACTGAGAATGTTAAAGGATATCGGTATTTTTCAACCTGGACCCTCATTTCACATGTTTTTGTGACTAATGGGGACAACAATTTTTGAAATTGGTCCAGTATTGAGGGAGGACGCTGCAGCCGCCAGCCACTAAACAAGCTGTAATGTAATCATTTGTGGCAACCTGGCGCCGTCTGTTAACGTCCACTAAAAGTTTTCACTGACAGGCTCAGATTGTTATTATAAGTGTCTGACAACAATATGGAAAGAACCCTACAGATAAATGAAACGTTTTTCTTACCTTTCGCGTTCCGCTTGTCATTGTGTCATGCAACTTGTTGCCGGAAGAGACAACAGTGGAAATGTAAGTGAGAGTGGAGAGAGAAGTGCCACGGGACACCGGTGTTATCAGAGTTTGTTGTGCCGGAGAACTTAAAGCGTAGCGTAGTGATATCTAAAAGATTTTCAATGTCATGGCTGGTTATTTAGATGATTTCCACAATGTGGATGTGACGCAAGGTTTCAGAGCGAGACACACAATAACTAACAGACCAGATCAAGAGAAAGGTAAGAAAAATGTTTAATTTCTCTGTAGGGTCCTTTCCATAATGGTGTCGGACACTTATAATAACAATCTGAGCCTGTCGGTGGCAAAAACAAACACTTTTAGTGGACGTAAACTGACGGTGCCAGGTAAACCTAAATTGTTACATTACAGCTCGTTTAGTGGCTGCCGGTTACTGTGTTCTCCCTCAATACTGGACCAATTTCAAAAAAGGTTGTCCACATTAGTCACTTAGAGACAAAAACATGGGAAAATAGGGTTGAAAAATACCGGTTATCCTTTAATGTCTTATAATGAGAGATATACATTCTTGTAATGTGAGAATACTTGGTATGGAAGGGATCAGTTTAGTATTTTTTTCTTTTACGTAAAGAATTTGAAAAACAAATGCAACTCTGTATTTAAGCTGTGTTCATCAGAGGATTTTTTTTTATTGTATTTTATGAAGGCTTAAAGGATTTCGTCACTTTAGGAAATTAGCTTTTTTGCTTTCTTGCCGAGAGTCGGATGAGAAGATTAGTACCAACATCACATTTGCGTGTATGGAGCTGAAGTGAGTAGGTGATTAGCTTAAAGCGTAAAGATTGAACGCAGCACCTCCTAAAGCTTTGAATGCAGTTTACTCAAATGAGCTTTGATGCGTACACAGCCACAGGATGTTGTAGATTTAGTAGAAAATGCAAAGGTTAATCTGACGCTAGTCTCAAGTAGACTTTACATGAAACATCTGTTTTGGACATGGGCTTCAGTGCAAACATCTGCATGTAGAAGTACCACATTTTTACAGTCGTACGTTTTCTTCCATTGGTTTATCATAAATAACCCACAATTTTAAAATAATCCCAGCAGATATGTTCAAATCTCTTGCTGTTGTGATATCACTTAACAATTTTTTAATTATTATTTATTGATTGATTTCTTATTTATACAGCTACCAAACTCAAATTGTAGCATATGCCCAACATCGAGAATTTTCACAAGATGTAACGGTGACATTCTGACAGCTGTTCCAGTCTTTACTTTCATTTTTAAACACACCTAACGAGGATATGTCACTGCCCCATAAGCAACGAAGCACTGGAGCACAGCTTCAGCGGTCAGCTGTGTTGATTAAAGAGCTGAGGAGAAGTCTGACTCGAGCTGAAATACAACCTTTTTCTTTTATTATCATTGCGTCTAACATTGTGCGGTATTATGAGAGACAGATTCGATGTCATTGCTTTGTTTTTTTTCCAGCTTGTTTTCCATTTTCTCTAACTATATTTAAACAATTTTAGACGTCGACCCATCCTTCTTTCAGAATTCTTAACCTCATGTAAGAAATTGTACATATTCTGAATTTACATTTATTTCATTGCTATAACATTTAAGATGTATATTTTCTTGGTCCTGTCATTTGAGAAAACAGGTAATAAATGTAGAGATGTCAAAGTAACCCCCTGCTGTTTACATTTTTTGTCAGGAAACATTTGATATTATTGTTAAATAATTTTGGCAAATGCAGATCAACTTAGTCATTATCTTCAGTAAGAACGTTTCCATTTCAGATAATTCATATTATTTAAAAACATATTGAATTAATACATATTTTTTCTACAATTCATTGTTCAGGATATCTTTGCTGTGACCCAAGCACAAGCATTTATGCTAATGCTTGACCATTTTAATTCTGTGACTAAGACCTGTACGGAAGCCCTGAAAGGCAAACAAGATCACTTTTTTTTTTCTTCGGGTGATCCAGTTTCTTAGTCTGATCTAAATTTTCTCTGCTGTGTTTATGACTTAAGAATAGGCTTAAAAAAAAATGTTTTGCCTGGATAATCTTTCAAAGTACCTTTTTTAGGCAGATTTTACTGAAGTTACTTTTTTTCTTTGCCTCTTAGTGAAAACAGGTGGAAGATTATTTTACGCTGGTTTTTGTTACGCTCAGTGTTTGTTGTAATAAAAAAATTCCACTTGTTTAACGTAGAAAAATCAGACTGAAAAAAATGTTTTCCACTTCTGTCACAGAAAATACGATCTTAGAAAGATTATCCTGGCAAAACTTTTTTTTTTCACCCTGTTCCTAAGTCATAAACACAGGAAAGAAATTATTTAGATCAGACATAGAAATGGATCAGAAAAAAAATGTTTTTGCCTGCCTTTCAGGGCTTCCCTAGATTGGCCATACAGCTGTGGTTATTTTTAGATCAGTGTAGAATAATGCCCTGCAGTTAATGTGTTACAAAAAAAAAAAAAGAACTAACACACGCGCTTACTCTCAATAACTCTATTAACAAAGTTAGAGTAATGACTGGAGGTTGGCAAATCAATTAAAAGTCCTAAAGGGGTTGAAGGAAATGGAATAGAAGCGCTGCTGGGAATAAAATACTCCAAGGCACTCTGTAGGATTTGTGCAAAATTAAACTGTCTATAATTTACATGACAAAACCACGGTGGTCTCCCTTAAAGTTACATGAAACACATTCTTGATATGTCTGCTGCCATTCTAGTACAGTGGAGATGAATGGAATGTTGATGAATGAAAAAAATCAATCTGAAAACAGTCTAGACCTCCAATTCTACTGAAGATTTTGTCTCTATAAAAATTGTTGCGAATGAGCCGTGCCCACTACAGGATTGTTTCATTCATATCATTCTTTCCTTTTTATTCCACCCAGAGAAAGTCTGTCAATCCATTTCCTTTTGAATATTATGTATTTGTTTGAAAAAATGTCAACAAAACCCACCAAATCATGCCAACTGTATACTACGGAAGGCCAGAAAAGCCAAGCGATATATATATATTTTTTTTTTCATTTGTGATCCATTTTCTAAGTTTGTTCTAAATTATTTTCTCTCTTGTGTTTATGACTTAAGAACAGATGAAGAAAAAAATGTTTTGCCAGGATAATCTTTCTAAGTTTATTTTATTTTTGTGAAAAAGGTGGAAAAATCACCTTAAAATGAAAACAATCTTCCACCTGTTTTCACCAAGAAGCAAAGAAAAAACTGTAATTTAGAAAAATCAGCCTAAAATTAGTTTTTTTTTCACTAGTTTTCATACAGGAAAAAAAATAACTTTAAAGATTATCCTGGCAAAACAATTTCTTTCACCAGTGCTCATATTTGTTTTTCAGCAGGGATATCTGAGCACGAGATGACCATCACCAATAGGAAGTTCATTTAAAATAATTAAGAGTGGTAGACGGTGTATCCAATACCTGATGCAGAGTACAGACAACCTAACCTAAGCCCTTCAAAACCTTGTTACAAGTGCAGATACCAGCAGGCACAACCACAGTGGCAGCGACAGGGTTAAAGCAGGAGGGCCAGCCGAACGTACAATGGAGTGATAGCACTTGCCCACATTTCCAACTTCATCTACAGCTACAAACTCAACAATCTGTGAGCAGCAGGAGGATGTGTAGTTGGCCTGAATAATTGGGTCACTCAGGGAGGTGGTTGTGAGGTTTCCGCTGCCCTGGCTCAGGGAAACGCGTTCTATCCCGGTGCCGTTTCCGTCGTTAAGGTTGGCCGTGAGCTCCCACTGGAAAGGTCCACACTGAGACACATCTTGAGGGCAATCACCAGCCAGCACATTAACCACTTCACACAAAGGCTGAATAAAATCTGTAATCTGGACAGAGAAAAAGAAAAGAAAGGTGGGAAATGTCATTTATGAATCACAGGAAAGGGCAATTAAGATCTGTAGTAGAGATGTTCTGATACCATTTTTTCCTTCCCGATACCTGAACTTGCGGTATCGGCCGATACCGAGTACCGATCCGATACCAGCGTGATAAAAAAATATGTAGTTATTATTATCATAATTTAACAGCTGTTTACTACTGACATTATTTGAATGTGATATGATTACTATATTTGTTGGCCTGGCTCCGTTTAAATTCTTTGCAAATCATGAACAAATTTTCCACTGTGAAATATTGCCAAATGGCTGATTTTCTTCGCTCTGACTACAGTTACCATTACACTCTCCACTAGCTCCGCACTGTTGTTATTCGCTATCGTCACGTGACAAACTACTTGCAATCAGTTCTTCTTCGCTGCTCTAAAACAGTAGTTGCCTGTGGCAGCCATGATACATCCAGGGCGACAGCACAGTGAAGGCTACTGTTTTGGAGCGGCGAAGAAGAATTGATTTCCGGTTATACAAGTGGATTTTTTTCTGGGTTAATAAATTATGGTATCGAATCGGTGCATAGACTGGCGTACCGATACCCGATACCAAATTTTGGGCAGTATCGGACGCATTTCCAATACTGGTATTGGTATCAGAACAACTCTAATCTTTAGGATACTTGTATACCTTTTAATGTGTATACCTATTAAAGGTACAGTGTGTAGGATTTGGCAACATCTAGTGGTGTGGTTGCAGATTGCAACCAACTGAGTACAGCTCAGCGGCCATCTTTACCATAAAAACACTACTTTAGGAGCAACGGAAGTCGGACGGTGGCTGGCGGTACCACGATTTAGCACTCTGCGGCTCACGTTACCGCAGTTTCACAAACGTGTCGGAGAACTACGGTGGCCTTCAGGTAACGTTCAAAACGTGAAAGGCTCTCTCTAGAGCCAGGGTTTGGTTTGTCCGTTCTGGGCTATTGTAGAAACATGGTGGAACAACATGGCGGACTCCGTGAAGAAGACCCGCTACCTATGTAGATATGAAGGGCTCATTCTAAGCTAACGGAAAACACAATGCCTCTTATTTTCAGGTGATTATATACTAATGAAAACATAGTTATGAAAATTATATTCTATTTCTGCTAATAGAACCCCTAAAATGTTACACACTGTTCCTTTAAAGCCATCATTCAAGATTTTTAATTTACTTGTTGTTTTTTCACTCTTTCCAACTGTGTAATCCAGGATGTGTCTGGTTACCTTGGTGACAACAGAGAATCTCAAAACGACATAGTTGGAGTCAACACCACCACTGGACGATTTGGCTTCCAAAGTCAGAGTGACATCGGTGCCTGATGGTGTGTCGGCAGGTGGCGTAATGATCATAGTAGCATTAGCATACTGTCCAGTTGTCAAGGTGAGCCTGTCGAGAGAAGAGAGAAAAATACACTTTGTGATTACAGGAACTATTACTATGAATCCACGCATTTGATTTTGATTGAAATATTAAGAGTCTACATCCGCACTAGAAGAAGTTCAAACCCAGCTTACTCAATCACCTCCGCACAGCTGACCAATCACAGTGTGAAATGGGTGTGAATGTCGGATCTATCTGTCTCATGCTCTACTGTCAGGATACAGTGACAGTTTAATAAAAATAACTTCATCGTATTTGCTCAAAGTTACCGACTGCAGCTTTAAGCCTGACCCTAACCTTTACACCAACTCATAGGTAGGGAAGTTACTCCACCCAGATTTAAATTAAGCTTCAGGTGGCAGGAATGAGTACTTTAGGTTTAGAGATGTGTCAGTATCGATGAAGATATTAGGATAACAAAAGCATTGTTTTTAGCTGCTTCCCCTCACTTGTCTGGGTAGGACATTTTGAAGCTTCTGTCATTTCTGGCGCTGATGAGGTATTGACCACCAGAGCCCTGAGTCATGACACTGAAGGGGAGCTTGAAGGCCTTTCCTGGCTCCACACTGCTGTCTACCACAGCCTAGAGGGAAATGGAAGTGAAGAACAAGGGAACAAAAACAGGGGAAGAAGAGTGATATTTTTAATATTCTTTCATCTTACTTTAAATCAAACAAAACCTGCTTGTATGTGGACACAGGAAGTGGAGAGACCGACCTGGATATTGACTTTGGAGACGGACATCTGGGTGGTCGACTGCCTCTGGAATTCACTGTCTGACACTTTGTCCGTTCCTTTCAGCATGACCACAAACTCCCCCTCAGGGACGGCATCGACAGTCACCAGGATGTCTCCGTTGCCCATGTCAGTTGTTGTGCTATTTCTGACAGTCTCAGGACCAGACACAGTTACCAGGGCAACATCTCCTATGGTCATCGAGGACGGACCTTTCCTACCCATCACTGTGAGCATGAGAGTGGCTGGCTGGCCTGAGTTTCCAGAAGAGAGAAGTGAAGAAGTAAGGTAGGGGAGAACATGATTAATTAACAACATTAATTTTCATGGCAAAAAGTGATCTATGCACACTCACACTCGCTGAGATGTTTGTGCAAAATAACTGGTCATTGCGAGTTTTTTAATTTCACAGTTTCACAGTCTGATCTAAATTATTTTCTTTCACAGTTCAAATTAAAATAATGTTTCATAATTATTTTCATTATTTTACTAAGCATTATGGTCATAATTATCAGCATAATGAATAAACACTACACTAACACTTCAACACTGAACAAGTAATAGCATCCCATGCATCTTTTTTGTGTTATTTTATATCCACTATTAAATATGACAGCTCGTTTGTACCTCCACTTCAAAAAATGTTTTTAGGTTTGTAGTAGTAGTAGTAGTTGTTGTTGTTGTTTTTGTTGTTGTAGTACTTACAACAAGTCCTTAGTAGTCCTTATTGACAATTTTCCCAAAATAATGAACATAATAAATTAACAATAATAATAAAGGCAAATAAGGCATTAAAGGAAAACAAAAAAATACTGTCCGAAAAGGTGTAAACTGAAGCTTATTTTACCTACCCAATAGGCCTTAACACTTTCACTACTAGGTTTACAGCAACAAACATTTCATACAAAATAACAATCATACATCAGTTTTTATATGTGTTTACCGACTTATTTTTTAAACATTTTCTTTAATTTGCAAAGTGAACCACACATTTTTAATCCTTTGTTTTAAACATACCTATTCCCCTAAATGCATACTGTCTCTCTCTGCTTTCTAACAACCTCTGAATACAATCAGGAAGCAAATTATTATAAAAAAAGCCTTGGCCACTTTCAAAGGGGTCCCTTGACCTGAAAATGGGTTCTATGGGTACCAACAAGTCTCCCCTTTACAGACATACCCACTTTATGATAATCACATGCAGTTTGGGGCAAGTCATAGTCAAGTCAGCACACTGACACACTGACAGCTGTTGTTGCCTGTTGGGCTGCAGTTTGCCATGTTATGATTTGAGCATATTTTTTATGCTAAATGCAGTACCTGTGAGGGTTTCTGGACAATATTTGTCATTGTTTTGTGTTGTTAATTGATTTCCAATGAAAAAATATACACATATGTTTGTATAAAGCAAGCATATTTGCCCACTCCCATGTTGATAACAGTATTACATACTTGACAAATCTCCCTCTAAGGTACATTTTGAACAGATAAAAAAGGTGTGATTAATCACGATTAAATATTTGAATCGATTGACAGCCCTAGCTGGTTTTTGTACGTACACAGTAGGTAATGTATGGAACTCTGAGACAACAATACATTAATTTTCATACACTCTTTCTATTCCAACATCATTTATTATCATTTTTGCTTGATTATTGATTTGCCGATTACCAAATATTATGAATTTTGGTTCGGTGCTCCACTCTCTTTAGACTTTCCTTTGGCCATTCTTGACTTAATTCTCTCTTTTCAATCTCTGTGTGCACACATCCCTGCAGTCTCATGCCGTTTTATGGGGATTGGCAGGGCGATTAGGATCAACTGGCACATGCCTCCAACTTACGAGGAAATGGGATCCATCATTATAAGGATACAAGTCCCAACAATTCTGCGGTTTAAGAACACGTCATGAATCTGACAGACTTTTCTTAGGAACTTTCTTAAGAACAGATGATAAAAAAAAACATAAGAAGATATTGGTGAATGACGCCCATTGTTAGTTTGAGGAAAAAATGCTCAGTAAAGTTAAACCTGCATTAATGGACAATCAACTTATCTGGGGTCCACTTGGATCAACTAAGTAGGTCCCACATGGGCTCCCCATGTGGGCTACCCATGTCGGTCCTAGTTGGGTCACTAATGGGAAATTTGTGCATGGGCTCAGAATGGGCAACACAAATGGCGCCCACTTGGGTCAACTAAGTTGGTCCCAAATGGGCTCCCCATGTGGGCTACCTGTGTGGGTCCAAGTTGGGTCACTACTGGGAAATTAGTGCATGGGGCCAACAGAGAAACTGTGGACAAACCCACTTACAACCCATATTTCAGCCCATGGAGTCCCCATTTAGTACCCACATAGAGCTTAAAGCTGGGACCAAGATGGGTCTTGGGTATGTTGCCCAGTTGGGGCCCACATAACACCTCTTGCATGGAATCCATGTGGGCAATTGACATTGGGTCATTATGGAACCCGCGGACAATCCCATATAGGGCCCCTTTTTCAGCCCATTTACTACCCACATGGGCCCCATATACAAATGTTGGCTGGGATAAAACATATTTTAATAATATATATGTTCTAAATTTCCATTGAAATTTAACACGAGGCCTACAGAAAAAAACAGGGGATGCTGCAGCACCCTCAGCACCCTCAGCACCCCCCACTTCCCGCGTCCATGCTCTTAAGCTGCTAAATGCTCCGCTATGCCAGCTATAGTCGCTAACTTTGTCGGTCTGCTGTTTGGTGCTGAGCAGGTAGCGTGCAGTTAGTTTGTCAGAGGTTTTTCTCCAGAAACAAGCTTCCTGCTGCGTCTGGAAACAACGCTGATGAGGGTGGTGAGAGGGAACCAAAGTAAGAAATTTGGACCTCAAAACCAAAACAATGAGCTAAAAGACGCTAAAACGCTCTGTAGAGCTGAGGGGAACTGCAGAGACGGATGATTATTGTATGTGGGTTTTACATTCTTTTACATACAAGTAGTCACGTGATCTGTTGTTAATATGAAAATATGAATTATAACAGTTTTAAAGATGATCTCTCTGTCTGCCTGAGCTAGATGATTACAAAGCAACTAGGGGATGCTATCCTAGCACAGAGACTGCACATCGTGACACCAGCCTCAGACAACACATGTCCAGCAACACTATCACATTTAAGATTGATTATGACACATAATTACCCTGTGCCTGTACAATGTACAGTTAACGAGGTGTTGTAAAACAGTAAGATTGCTTTATTGCATGTTGGGTACCTGCTTGTGGACGCCCACTGAGCACCGCATAACCTGGGTGAGGTCCCCCGAAGCTTTCCACAAAGTCATAGATAAAGGTAATAGTACTCTGGCCTGGAAACACAAGCACAGACTTACAGTAAATACATATACAAATGTTTAAAAACATAATTAAGCTTAACCAAAAGCTGTGTAAAAATATAAATGAAATGCATTACTGATTATAAAACAGTTAACACAATAGGGGTCAGTTTACCTTAAAGGAATAGTTCGACATTTTGGGGAATAATTTGATTTGCTTTCTTGCCAAAAGTTACATGAGAGGATCAATAGGCTACCACGTTCATGTTTGTTCAGTCAATATGAAGCTATCAATTAGCTTAGCTTAGCTTAGCACAAAGACTGGAGAGAGGGGGATACAGCTAGCCTAGCTCTGTCTAAAGGTAAGAAAAGCCGCCTCCCAGCAAATCTACAGCTCACTATTTACACGTTATATCTCGTTTGTTTAATCTGTTCAAAAAAACAAAGTATAATACCATAATTTGTGGTTTGTGTTTTTTATGGTCTTACTGGGGGTTATGTGCTGGATTATTTTTTGGCAGTAACTTCCGTAAATCTCCACTGGTCGCCTTGCGACCTCAGGGTGGCTACTGTTGGACAGAGTCAGGCTAGCTATTTCCCTCGTTTCCGGTCTTTATGCTAAGCTAAGCTAACCAACTCCTTGTTGTAGCCTCATATTTACCTAATAGATATGAGAGTGGTAACGATCGTCTCATCGAACTCTCGGCAAGAAGGCAAATGACCATATCTCTCGCAATGTCGAACTATTCCTATAATCTAAAAATGAAGTGTATACGCAAGAAGACACAATTTCAGCAGCACATCCGTGCAGAATTGGCACGTGTAATGAACAGAGTATCTGACCTGTGACTTTAAGTGTGTATGGTTGGCCGGATTGGATGTTTATCTGCCAGGTTCCTGTCTGGTTGTCAGACTGGAGACGAATTCTCCACAGGTTGCCCACTTTCTGAATGGTCCCCAGTTTACCGCTGGCCTCATTGTGGTTCTGGCTCACGCCTGGAAATTGTTAACATACATTCATCAGTCGTAAATATGTATCACAACGATATTCTCAGCAGGAAAAAGGGACAACTAACGAGTCTCAAACATCGACATTGTCTTAAAGGAACAGTGTGTAGCATTTCGGGGGATCTATTACCAGAAATGGAATATAACATTCAGTTAGCTTAGAATGAACTCCTCATATCTACATAGGGAGCGGGTCCTCTTTACGGAGTCCACCATGTTGCTCCGCCATGTTTCTACAGTAGCCCAGAACGGACAAACCAAACACTGGCTCTAGAGAGAGACTTTTCTGGTTTTACATTACCTGAAGGCAACCATAGTTCTCTGACACGCTTGTGAAACTGCGGTAACGTGAGCCACGAGTACAAAACCGTGGTACCACCAGCCGCCGTCTGACTTCCGTTGCTTACCACAGTCTTGGAAAAGAAAGGAGTGAGCGGAGGGGTACTCGGTTGCAATCTGCAACCACACCGCTAGATGCCGCCAAATCCTACACACTGTCCCTTAAACCAGTGCAAATGCTGCATTGGGAATGGTGTGTTACCCGCAGGGTTGGTCAGTGTGAAAGTAATGGTTTTCCCTGTGATGTAGATAGTGATATTTTTCAGCGATTCATCAAACATGAAGGGGAAGGTCTCCTGCTTCCCAGGGTTCCTTGCTCGCTGAAGAACTGTCACCTGAGGGAGAGGGGAGAACAAGAAGAGCATGATGGTTTACCGCTTTATTTTTCAAACTGGTCCAACAACTGAAGGTCCGGTACATCAGATAGTTCAGAACGTACTATTAGAACTGCACAGTTTTACCAGAGCTGAAGTGGAGGTGTCGAGGATGACGTCTGTGGCCTCGGGCAGCTGTTTCTTAGTCACCTGGATGGCCTGGCCTCCAGAGGCCAAAGCCAGGTACTTGTAGTCTTCAAAGGAGCCAGATCTGAGGGAACGACGGCGCCTACCACTGGGCCCGGTCATAAAGAATGACACCTGTGGAGATCAATTAACTTTAAAGTTAAATCCACATAATTAAACTAAATGAACACAGGGCATCATTGGGAGTCAGCCAGTATTTACCGTTGACTTGGAGCTCCTGATGAGAGCAACAATAGTGTCCTTGAGGTCAATGTCTTTGGCTACAGCATCAGTAAAAACAAAGATATGGGAGGAGGCAGGGGTGCCGGTGAGAGCCAACTGGAGAAATAAAACAATGAACCGGGTCAGTTCATTCTGTGTCACCACAGTCTTTAAGGGGTCCATAAAATATCAACAACCATCCTAGTTAGACAGGGTCATAGTTTTAGTACCTGAAGTCCTGACAGGCACATCTCAGGGATATCACCGCCTCCGTTCGCAGTGAGCTTAGAGATTTCTCTTTTCATTTTATCGGGGTCTGTTGTCCTGATCATAGGTCCAAAACCTACATATAAAGCACAGAAAACAGGGTCAAGTGCCAGATTAAGACTATCCTTCACATTCACTTTTCATCCTACAGGATCATTGTAAGTCTAGACAGATTTACAGTATGCACCACCAGCCCTGTCTCCTAAAAATGACGTTCCCATACAACTAAATTGCATTCCGAATTACGTTTGGAAGGAAACATATAGGCCCGTTCGAGATGAACTGCACCTCGCCTGGAAAGTAGACAAGATCAGGCAGCAGCTGCAGGGGGTGGTGGCAAAAAGCTCTGGTCAGGTTGGAGAGTTTCCAGACATTTCCAGCAGCCTTCAATTCACAGGAAGTCACAGAGACATTGATTTTGATCAGGCGACAGCCAGGCATTTCCCATCGTGCCCTGGGTCTTACAGTCGGTGGAGAGCCGCTGCGGCGCCTGGCTCTAAAAACTGCGGCTGCCTCGATCACGTGAGGTTATCGTTGCCCACGTGGGCATGACGTCAGAGCAAGTCGGGATCAAGTCGGACACAAATCTAACCGGCATGCATTGTGCGCCGATCGCCGGTGATCGATTCTGCGCAGGCTCATCTGAAACGAGCCTATTGCGGATTATGTTCGACTTTTACGTATCACAAATACCTTTGTGATGGTACGTGTCCAAATGGCCGTTTTTTTATCATGGGGGATCGCCTAGATTCCCAGCATTGGACGCTTGATGGACTGCCACTATAGACACAAGGCACGAGGCATCAGATTGGACTTAGGTTTTCCCTCGTGGGCTGCTGCTCCCAGCTTTCAAACCGGAACCAACATGGCGGATCGTTTGGAAACCTCTTAGATCACAAAATTAAAAGTAGCTCATCGAAATGTGTTTCTGAAAACATTTTATGTGAGAAATAAGCCATGGAGCTGCTGAATCTGTCTTTATGTTGGATCGACAACGCTTAGTTTAAAGGTTTCTCGGGAGTTTCCAGAGGCGGCGAGTTGCGTCGAATGCCCGTGATTTGCATAAAGTTGCCTAGACCTCAACTTTATGCAAATGAGGAGCGGCCAACATGACGCCCCGTCTGTCGAATCGTGCCCTGCCACGCTACCAGAATGCTTTGCACGGCTGCTTACATAGACAATGAATGGAAAGTGTGGAAAGGACGGAGGATGTGGACATGTATCATCATGGTACATATCCACAGGGGCGTTTTTTATCGCGAGGGATCGCCTCGCTACCCAGCATTGGACGCTAAATGGGCTGCCACTAGACACAAAGCACTAGGCACCTGATTGGACGAACGCTTTCCCTCGTGGGCTGCTGCTCTCAGCTTTCAAACCGGAACCAACATGACGGCTCAACTTAATGCAAATGAGGAGCAGCCAAAGTGAGCCCAGTCTCTCGAATCGCGCCGCCACACTTCCAGAATGCATTGCACGGCTGCTTACATAAACAATGAATGGGAAGCGTGGAAAGGACGGAGGCTGTGGACATGTACCATCAGTCTGCAGACGGCCGCAGCGAGTGACGTAGTACAACGAGCAACACGCAGAGCAAGTGCCGTAGTATATCAAGCAACCGTGAATGAAAATGCGTTGAATAAAATCGTTATAGAATAATAATGGGTATAACAAGTGAGAAAGTCCACCACTAGAAGGTGGGCAGAAGAGGAGGTGGATGGGTCCAACAAATGCCGGACTTTCCCCCAGGAGACCAGTGTTTGAGTCCTGTGTGTATCATAGTCATTTCTTGCGTTTTTGTTTTGTTTTAAAGGAATTTTAAGCCAAATCATGATGTCTTTTTAACTAAACCTAACCAAGTAGTTTTGTTGCATTTTTTTTCTGTTTTGTTTCCATTTACAATGTTAATCACATGTTAAAAACTGCAACCGTGATCCGGGAGAAAATACGTTTCCCTACAAAGGTATTTTGGTTATGGGAATGTAATTTGTGGGAGACAGGGTTGGGACCACATTTTGCTAAATTTACTTTACATAAGATCAAGATCCAACATTACATTTATAACATTTTATGGCATTATGACACCACTAGGGGCTCATGGTTTCCTAAAGATGATCGGTACGGTAGAAGAGTTCATACCGGGGTCATTGAAGGGCACCAGAATGTACTCGGATGGCTCGTCTTGCGTTCCTTTTTTGCTGTCAATGATTTCGTAAACAACCGCCCTAGCTTCATCAATGTCATCTGACATACTGCCAGTGGTGTCAATAACAAAGCACACGACGGATGAGCGGGCGATCCCCATCATTCTGTGAGAAAGAAAGAGAAAGTGAAGAGATAAAGGTCAGATAAATCAAAGTAAAACTTTGAGAGTCAAGATCAACTGGAGCTTGAGATAGTTTTCGTAATCCGAGCATCGTACCTCAGAAAGTCATTGTCCCCGACAGCTAACCGGATGTCCTGCAGCAGCTGGAGGCTGGCGGCCGTGGCTGCAGTCACAGCAGTGTTGTGAAGGGCCACGTTGTCCGAGCGGCGCTCATCTTTGCTGATGCCTCCGCGAGGATCTACTGTGCTCGTCAGGTCAGCTGCACCTCCGTGGCTACACTTACCTGGCAGGGC
The DNA here is from genome assembly GCA_916700995.1 of Hozukius guyotensis. Lineage (NCBI taxonomy): Eukaryota > Metazoa > Chordata > Actinopteri > Perciformes > Sebastidae > Hozukius > Hozukius guyotensis. The sequence goes on from CAKALU010069472.1 coordinate 145,015, forward strand.
AGTACGGACAGGTTGAACTGGGATGTTACTCAAATTTCTATTTATAGTAAGTGGACTTTTCTGTGTAGGTTGAATTACCCGGCAGAATTGAATCATGTTTGTCTTGTATTCCAGGTAGAACCAACATTTTAAATAACTGCCGTATAAGTGTTGCATCTGTATTTTAATATGTCATTAAAACCCAATAAATACTGAGGCATCTTGAATGTCAGATGAGAGTTATAGAAGTGATGTGTCATAGTTATTGGTTAAGCATGATATTCCTAGTTTGACATTTTAGGAAATACCCTTATTTGCTTTTTTTGTTGAGAGTTAGAGAAGATTGACACCACTCTCAGATCTGCCCATTAAATATGAAGATAAAGCCCACAGCCAGTTAGCTTAGCTTAGCATAAAGAGTGAAAACAGGGGGAAACAGCTAGCCTAGCTCGGTCCAAATGTAACTTAACAACACCTATAAAGCTCACTAATTAACAGTTTATATCTCATTTGTTTAATACATACGAAAACAAAGTGTAAAAGCAATGTGTCATGGGCAGCTATGTGCAGGACTAGTTGCTAGTTACTAGTCCAGTTTTAAACTTGCTGTAATTGGAACCTATGTTGAAAAAGGCTTATGTTGTCCTTATAATCCTTGTATTTTTCTACCAATACACCAATACTGCTTTTTATTCAAAATAATGAGTGTAAGACAACTGGGTCTGTCTAAAATGAACCAAAAACAATACGATTTGAAGGTGTGCGGATCGCGCTGCACACACACACACAAAATATGCAACCACTGAACTGGCAACCACTTGTTGTGAAGTGAATGCAATGAAACGGGGGAGGGAGATTGCGACATCTAGTGGCTGACTGTTATCAATGTTATCAATAGCACCTTTAACCTGTTTTTAATTATGTTAGTGAGTAAATAAGTGAAATATTCTTCTTCTTTCTATCATGGTGTGTTAGGTAACAATGGTCTCATATACAGTATGTTTACATATTTTGACTAGCCGTGGAAGTTCATTATCTCCATGAGGGCAATTAAAACGTGGTCCACAGGCTCCAGTGGTAACAATATATGAATATGGTTTGGAATGATACCTTTGGGCTTGGCAGCAGAGAAGATTCCCATGTATCCTGATGTGAGTTTCTTTTCCTTCAAGATGTTGGGGAGGATGGAATTGGGGCATGTTCCACTGGCACAGTCACTGCAGGTGGCAGTGTTGATATCTACACAAGCACATGAGATGCACAGTGAGTAATCCTTAGGCCAACTTCTGCTCTGTGGTATGTGTTAGAACATAGGAGTCATAGGAGTGCTATGTCAGAGCCGTATGGTTATCTGAAAACTATGCAAAGCCAACAGCCTATCAGGATTAAGTACTCCCTGTGGCCATGGCATAAACAAAACAACACACTCTGCTCTTTGGTCTATAGATATGCTCCCCAGATGGAGTTTTACCTACAACTATATGGATATAATATATGCATAGTCCTCCTATGTGTGGGACACACACACCTGCCAGATTATCCAGAGGAAGGTCCGGGCGTATAAGGTTGATGTATGGCTCTGTGTATCCCAGCTCCACCCAGTTACTGTGGCTGTAGAAGTCCTGGCAGTGAATGGAAACACACACACATTAACACGTTTATACATACATGTACACATAGAGTTATGATTTAATATTGAATATTTATACATTCCCTAGCAGGGGGCGGACTTGGACTGAAATTCAGCCTGGGACTTTGCGATGGGGAGGCCCTTTGTGGGAGCGCCTTAACGCATTAACGCATTAACGCAACTTGCGATTTTTACCATGTCATAGTAGCTTACAGCAAAGGAGGCTAAATAACGCTCCAAACTTACGTTAAATTTTGGCGAGGAAAAACTGGCATGGCCATTTTCAAAGGGGTCCCTTGACCTCTGACCTCAAGATATGTGAATGAAAATGGGTTCTATGGGTACCCACGAGTCTCCCCTTTACAGACATGTCCACTTTATGATAATCACATACAGTTTGGGGCGAGTCATAGTCAAGTCAGCACACTGACACACTGACAGCTGTTGTCGCCTGTTGGGCTGCAGTTTGCCATGTTATGATTTGAGCATATCTTTTATGCTAAATGCAGTACCTGTGAGGGTTTCTGGACAATATTTGTCATTGTTTTGTGTTTGTAATTGATTTCCAATAATAAATATATACAAAAATTTGCATAAAGCAAGTATATTTGTCCACTCCCATGTTGATAAGAGTATTAAATACTTGACAAATCTCCCTTTAAGGTACATTTTGAACAGATTAACTGTGGACAATCGTGCGATTAATCACGATTACATTTTTTAATCAATTGCGAGCCCTTAGATATTGTTTCCCTCCTGTTAAAATAATAGTTTAGTAATAGTAACTTGTGTTTGATTATGTGTGTAAGATTGCAACAAAAACGAGGATCAGTCCAAATTGGGAGGGATGCTCGTATACCCCTTCAAAATTGAAAGTATTAGATTGGCCCACTCTGACAGGCAGCGTTCCCCTCTGTGCTGTCTGCGGCTGCCAAGGCCAGGCTGGCCCATGCCGGGGTTGTACATATAAACCTGTTAAAACTCAATACATTTTTATTTAATCTTTATATTCTATTTTTTTTTTAAATGTAAAGGCTGTCCGGCCCTCACAAGACCAGCCCACCCGGAAAATTCCTGAGCATCCCAATGGCCAGTCCGCCCCTGCACCCTAGAAACTTACCTCATTTCAGTCTCCTTTCTCTCTCATTCTACCTCATCTAACCTTATCATTCTTTCATCCAGTATATGCCTGTTTGTTCCTCCATGTCCTCCCCACCTCGCCCTTTAACCTCTCTATACCCAGCTGTTTCTTTCCACCCCTCTCACCTGTAGTGTATGAAGAACTCTACCCAGTGTTTCCCTGGCAGCCTGGAAGTTCTCCTTGCGAATGGCAGCCTTAATGGCTCCCATACCCTCCATGATCAGGCCACGTCCCTCCAGAAAGGCCTCTGAGTTGAAGTGGTGTGGAGCACTGAAAGAATTTCACATACCGAAGTGTAAGAGCAAATCATGTTTAAAGCTCAGCAACACACACAGTCCCATTATTGTATCGCTTTGTAACAACAGTTGTTTTGTTCCGATCTTTCTCCAACCTGTTGACAAAGTCGCGGTCCACCAGTCCGTTCTGGGTGTAGATCTGTTGAAGAGCAGATTGAAACTTGGCACCGGACACTTCTCCTGTCGCTGTGGGACCTAGACAGGCCTGGACCAGCTCTTCAGGAGACGAACCCTGTAGTCAGAGGTAGGATAGAGGTTCCAGTTCCAGTATGGAATACAATGTCACAAAGGATACGATGAAGTGTTTAAAACAAGACTAAGGGTCTATTTTTTCTGCAGGCACAAAGCCAGCGCTAGAGCAAGGTGATTGAGGAAGATTCTTAAAGGTGCAGTGTGTAGGATTTGGCAGCAGCTAGCGCTGAGGTTGCAAATTGCAACTAACTGAAACTTCTTCCGTGGGCTAAGTGTGTAGGACAGGGGTCTGCAACCTGCGGCTCCGGAGCCACATGCGGCTCTTTAGCCCTTCTCCAGCGGCTCCCTGTGGATTTTTAAAAATGGAAATGAATAACTGTTTTTTTGTTTACATTTGCATTTTTATTTATCATTTTTGTAGGTCTATGGTACGACGGTACAACGGAGTATTTGGGCCAAATTGAGGAAAAAATAAATAAATCGGAGATTTCGAGAAAAAAGTCGTAGTATTATGAGAATAAAGTCATAATAATATAAAGTACTAACTTTACGTGTTATTTAATTTTTTTCTCGTAAAGTTATGACTTTATTCTCATAAATTTATGACTTTATTCTCGGATTATTACGACTTTTTTTCTCGTAAAGTTATGACCTTATTCTCGTAATATTATGACTTTTTTCTCGTAAAATTATTACTTTTTTCCGTAATATTATGACTTTTTTCTCGACTTATATACTATATACTTAGACTATAAGCTGTGTTACCTTCATCACAATGCTCAAATGTTGCGGCTCCAGACAGATTATTTTTTTTTGCCTAAAATGGCTCTTTTGATAGTAAAGTTTGCCTACCCCTGGTGTAGGAGAACTATGATGGCCGGCGCGGAAGCGCGAGTGGCCCTATCTAGAGCGAGTGTTTGGTTTGTTCGTTCTGGGCTACTGTAGAAACATGGTGGCCGGCTCCGTATGCAGATATAAATGCCTCATTCTAAGGTAGCGAAAACACAACAATTCTTATTTTCAGGTGATTATACACTAAAGAAAACATACTTATTCATATTATATTTCATTTCTGCCGTGTGTTCCTCTCTTGCTTTTCTTGTATTATGATTTACATCCAGGCTGAATTTAAACACACATATGTGTTGAAATGAGGGGGAAGTATGTTTCTGCGTGTTGTTGTGTGTGACTTTGTACTGTGTTGCACATTTTGTTATCTTCAGTTCTACCGTGGGTTTGAACTCATGACCGGCCGCCTCAGCCACCGCCCGACATGTCTCCGTCACTTTTTGCAATAGGGCCGTTCCTGTAATGCTGACATGAGTGGACGCCCCACCCCCGATGGGGACAAAGGCCACTGTGGGCCCTGATAGGACCAAAATCAGCAGGGCAATGCCCAGCACAGATGTCATGATCAATCTACAGGGAGAGAGAAAACGATTAGATATCAGTTATCAGCTTAATAATGATGAAATATGATGGAAAAGGACTGTTAATTCAGATGATTCAACTGCGTTGTGTTGTGATTTTGGATGCTCATATTGACAAATGTTTCTGGAAGATATATTAGAAGACATATTAGAATCAGAGAATTTAAATCCTACAACAAAAAGACAAATGTTCAGGAACAGTCATATATCAGAATTTTTAGTTAGCCAAATACTATACTACTACTCCAAAATGATAAAAGATGACAGTGAGAGAAAACTAACACATAACAAGCAACATATGCAGTTTTTTAGGAGCTTTGTCTTTGGCATCTTTTCAAATATCCTGATGTTTTTCACAGAAAATATAAATTTCTAACAGTAAAGTTATTCAGTGTACTGTACTGAACTGAACATGACATGAGTTCATAGACAAAGACACAGGTTTAGTACACACTTGAAGAATGTGCTGATGCGGCCACTCCCCACCAAACATATCATTTACTTTTATTTGCTATTCACAGATTTCTCAGTGGTTATGTAAATAATGAACTTAAAGCCATCTGGACAATGGGTTCCAAAAAAATTAAGTAAATAATAAATTATATCATTTATATCATATATAATATGAATACATACAAAAAAGTAAATGTATAAATAATACTTTACAACAATGTTAAAATCATACGGATTATTTAAAGGGCGGGTCCATCTGCGTTCTTTTCCATTTTTATCAAATGGAAACACCCACCCAGCCGTTAGTAAAAAGCAGTGACGTAGGTTATCAAAGGAAGCTAATCAATAAGTTTATGAATAATGTGAACACTAGCACTAGCTGAGTCAAAGTTAGCTGTGCTATGTTTGGAAATAATGAAAGGGTTAGTTTGGATTTTTTGAAGTGAGTTTGTATATATACTCCCGCGTTCTTCGAGGTAAAATAACTGTTTTTGTGAATGTAGTCCAAAGGGCTGTCTGACAAAGAGGTAAAGAAGCTGTGGATGGGAGCAGCAGAAAAACTAATTTTAGCCACCTAAGAAAAAAAAATCAATAAAAGTTAAAGTGTATGCTATATTTAGAATATTATTGCCACTTTACCTTATCCCTAACCCTAACAACCGAGGGGGTGCTATTATTTTATCAAGAGGAAAATCACTATTTGACGGGGTAACAGACTTCTGATTGCTTCTCCAAACTGGGAGCATGCCGACCGTCGTCTAAGTTACTGTATGTAACGTTAATACACTCACTATAAGGATGTATATACACTGTATATGTAGCAGCGTCATCATGCAGAACCCTAACCCAGGTCACGAAGGAAAACGTTTTTAGAAGGCTTGGGAAAATAGCATTTTGGCGCTAAGACATACATACTTTGACTAAAATATTAATGTTCGGATTTGAAAACATAAGGAACACCACTGGGAAGTTACAGAATAATGTAAAAATCTATTGGCACCAACCATGTCATAGTAGCTTGTCACGAAGGAGGCTAAATAACGCTTCAAACTTGAGTTAAATCTTGGCCAGAAAAAACTGGCATGGTCATTTTCAAAGGGGTCCCTTGACCTCTGACCTCAAGATATGTGAATGAAAATGGGTTCTATGGGTACCCACGAGTCATAGCCACGTTATGATAATCACATGGGCAAGTCATAGTCAAGTCAGCACACTGACACACTGACAGCTGTTGTTGCCTGTTGGGCTGCAGTTTACCATGTTATGATTTGAGCATATTCTTTATGCTAAATGCAGTACCTGTGAGGGTTTCTGGACAATATTTGTCATTTTTTTGTGTTGTTAATTGATTTCCAATAATAAATATATACATACATTTGCATAAAGCGAGGATATTTGCCCACTCCCATGTTGATAAGAGTGTTAAATAATTGAAAATCTTTTAATATACAGTATATGCTGAATCCTTATCTCTACAAAAGAAATACTCAATCTGATAAAAGGTAGTGCTCATTCAATACTTAGAATTATTTAGCTGTAATCATTTGATTATTATGAAAAGGGTTTTAAAAAATAAATATTTGAAATATTCTTATTTGATAATATTTCAAGAACTTCAAAATATCTTAAGCAATCTGGAAAAACTGTTGTCAATACCTTGTCAATTAAAGTAACAAAACTGATCTTTGAAATGCAATCATACCTTGATTTCTCTCAGCTGTGATGACTCCAATGTCTCTTAAAGAAGTGCAGCATGCAGCGCCACCACCCCTCTATAGCTGAATATATATAACACTTTGTATATGATGGAGGGTGGGGACTTCAACATTTGTGTGTGTGTGCGTGTGCGCGCTATCTTCCTCGTCATGCCATTATCAGTTTTACACAGTTGTAATCTAATTTCCTTGCAAGGGTTTCCCTAATCGTCATCTTAAACCCATAAAAGGTGGGGTAAACACTGTCATAATTTAAGTCACACCTTGAGGACTCACTTTACTGTAAAGGAGTGCAGTGATGCAGACTGAAATAAATCTCAATCCCCGAAATGACCACACTGTGTTCAAACAGAGGTGGGGCAAGTTACGAAATAACTTGATACATTCTTCTGACCTCTCAAGTTAGAGGTGGATGACTGGAGGTTAGATTTAATGTACTCATCTATCACTTCCTGAAACATATTCCCACTAGCTCAATAACCAATAAATGTCACACGGTGGTTGTCATTGTACGTGTTTCTGGAAGGACTGAGGCCTGTGGTCAGCTGATCACAACTGTGATAAAGATTATACTTGCCTTTGAAATCATTTTTTGCCTTTGAAATCATTTTAGCTTTATTGCCAATATCACACATAAAATCACAAGTATACGTGAGGATACGGTTTAATGTTTTACTAGTCAGCTGGTTTTAATGGTGAAACACAACTTGATACATCTGAGCCTCAGTAACCAATCATTTTACTGAGAAAGCTCAACAGTTTCAGCACTCAAGCATAGCAATGTTCAGTGAATGACACATGAACATTGTCATTACAGAAAAAACAACAACAGACATTTAAAAAAAAAAAAACTACATAGAATTAAAATGTTGTTCCTATAAAAGGTAGTAAAATGACTCAAGTCAAATTCATAAAGAATGTACTGACTGAATCCTCTTTATTTATATTATCGGAAGCATATTAGTCCACTCAATCTGTGGTTTGACCCAGAAAAAGTTGCAATAGTAATCATTCAAGGTTTTACGTGATCCCAAAGGACATCCAAATTATGGAGGACGGAACCTGCCAAAATAAAAAATAAATGAATAAATAAATAAGTGACTCAATAAATAAATAAATATGTCATTAACTGTAAATAAAATAATATTACAAATTAATGTAGCTATTAATTAATAGATAAAATGTGACATAAATTTATATTTCTGTTTTAATTTGCTTCTTCATTTATTTTTCTTTGTATTAGTTCCCTTATTTATTTACTCTTC
>CAKALU010069472.1:153193-164446 GCA_916700995.1 Hozukius guyotensis
ATATATATATATATATATATATATATATATATATATATCATTTATTTTTCCATTTGTTTTTTGTCTATTTTATGTATTTTTTAAATGTATGTATATATTTACTGTATTCATGCATTTATTTATTTATTTATTTCTGCATTCCGTTTTCCCTTTTGCATTTCACACCTTTTTTATTTTCCCAAACGTATTTATTTCTGTATTCTTTTCTTTATACATTTTTTTACACAGTCTTTTTACATTTCTTTATGTATTTCTAACCGATTATGCAAACAAGGGAGCTGTCACTCAACGTGTGTCATGGGGTCAGAGCATGGGAAAGAGTGCGTAGATCGACTATATGGAAAGATTGATCCCACAAACTTAGGAAAAGACACCAAATATGTCGGATAGATGTACATAGACCCTTCAATATTTCCACCATTCCCAGACCATGTCACTCTAATCACGTCAAAACTTTGCTTTTGACCTTGGAAAAGTTCCACTAAATCCATGAAGGAATACTTTTAATATATGATGCAGGAGGGTATTAGGACCAATAAAAACTATGAAACATTACTATTGCAATTTCTCCTGGGTTGGGCCCTTTGTTGAGTTAGATTGACTGGACTATATAGCTAAGTCCTCAAGCACTCTCAGTTCTCAAGCAAACGCTTTGCCTTTGTATATCCTCTGATAAATAATGTACTCGGGTCCAGCCAGGTATCTGGGCAGGGCCGCTGGTGTTTTACTGCAGCAGCCCTGAAAGGAGTAGTTCCTTATAACATTCCTGGAAGACGCCTATAGCGCCCTGCCTTAAAAATCCTTTGACATGTAGAGAAACTGGGCGACCAGCTGAACCTCATCCCATATCCTCCCAGATCTACAGGTCCAAAGTGCACAGAGGGTGGAAAGAGCAGTGGTAGAGAAAGCAAGCATATTGAGGTGGGAAAGGAGCTGAAATGAGGGAGAGAAACGTGTTGAAAAGTGAGTTAAAGAGAAAGTGAGGGAATGGATGAGGGGGAAACAAGCGGAGGAAGAAAGAGCAAAGGAGTGTGACATAAGAGCAAACATTAGGAATGGGGAGAAAGAAACACTTTTGCAAAGGCCATAATAATAAAGCCTATGTTTTTGGAAATTTTCTTTTTTGCTGCCTTACTGAGAGTTAGAGAAGAATAGCTAGCTATAGCTATAGCTATAGCAGAGGAAGCTTTTTGGTGTGTAGCCTGGCTTAGCACAAGGAATGGAGGCAGGGGCAGGTAACACCAGCCTAACTACCAAGCCCCCAGGAAGTGCGCCGGGCTTTGAAACAAATTTTACATAGTGGCCAAACTGTGGTACTATAACATCCGTGTCCGTCGCATGATGCCATTGGTCCTAAAAAGACTTTCTCCATAGACTTACATTGGGGAAGAGGAGTCGGTAAATCAGCAGATGATTTTTTTTTTTTTTTTAGGTAAATCAACTTCCCGGTAGAAACACTTGAATAGCCCTTATCTAAATCATTAGGTCCTAAAAGTTGTGAAATGCACTAATAGCCAAATACAGTTATTTTCCTTCCTCCGTTCATGTGAATGAGCCATTCAAGAGTGTGGTCTTTCAATTTGAGAGCATGACTTGTTGATTTCACATTCAGATTTTGTAATGTTTCCCTCAAAACCCTGTCCTCGCACTCAAATAGCCCCTGCTTGCGCTTGGATTTGCTCTGCTTCTGCTCAAAGTGTGTGCTTGCACTCAGATATATTGTTGCTTACACAGATTTCCTGCACTCCAGCTTCAGCCTTTCTCCTCACACTCAGGCTGCTTCTGTGTGCTTGTGAAACGCACCCGCACCGAGGCAGGGATTACACCTGACATTCTATTGGTTGGTGAATTTTATTTTGACAGGGTTATTGCACAAAAAAATCCAAGAGCAGAGGAGAAATCTGAGAGCAGACGTTTCACGAGCACGCAGCAATAACCCTGTCAAAATTCAACAACCAATAGAATGTCAGACACATAATGGCTTCAAAATTCACAAGGGGGATATATTTACTGACGCATTTTATATCATAGAACAAAACATTAAAATCTCTTGAGCTTGTGTTAACCACAGACCCTATTTCAGGCATCTAACTAAAAACCCATTCAAAAAACCCAGTGACTTCCAGACGAGGGAACCGAAAGTTATAAAATACCAACTCATTTCTGGGTTTCTCATTTCTGGTAACTACATTCCTGTAGCACTCTATTGAAAGTGAAAGGTGTTTTGAATCGTGTTCACCACCAGATGGTGACAGAGTCGTTTGTAACCACTGAGCAAAACACAGTTTTGTCCTCTTCACTCTTTACTCTCGTAGATACTGCGAGCTTCCAAATAAGTGTGAATGTTGTTGTTCTAGTTGAAAGTAGATTAGGACTGTTGTGTTAACTGCACAGATGTCATTATGAAGATGTGTCCGTGCATAGATTTATACGTTGTGTGTGTGACGGCCCCAGGGCCTCTTCCATAGGGTGTTGTGCTGTGCCTGTGTTTGTTGCAGTGTCCTGGTCCATGGTGGGTTGGAGCTGAGGAGGAGGTGCCGATCAGGCGATTGGAGACAGCTGGCCACTGTCTCCGGGACTATAAGACCCGCCCCATCCTCATGGTCGATGGACATCATTCCCCTGGCACCATCGGGTGTTAAGCCAGCTTGGTTTTGTTGCGTAGTTTGGGTTAACAAACTCTTAAGTAGTCCTGGAAGCCTGTTGTTCCTATAAGTTTACCTTGTTAGCCTTCATTTATGTTACCCTTGTTAACATCACTTGATTTTGTTAAATAAATCATTGTTCGTAGTTACATCCTGCGTGGTTGCTTCCTCATTTGATGTGCCCTCAGAGCCGGGCCATAACATGTGTCAACGCAATGCATCATCATGGCAACTACAGCCCAGTATATGAAGTGTCAGGGGCACAAGTTCACACGAGCATTGACATGGTGATCAGTCATGTAGAACAGACAATGACATATCGAAGATACCATATTTTAGTCTCTGTTTACTGTGTCGTTCTTGTATGGGATTTCCGTAGGCCTCTCTATTTCCCCCACAACCTACCTGTCTGAATTTAAACTTCAGTCAAATTAGCATCCACTCCTCCCTCACTCATCAGATATCTAGGGTGGAGCAAGGGGAGGTTTGTGTGTGTGTGCGTGCGTGCGTGCGTGCGTGCGTGCGTGCGTGCGTGCGTGTGTGCGAGAGTGTAACAGGAGAGCTGTAGAAAGTGACAGACCTGGAGGGATGACTGTGTGTGACAGTAAAACAAAGAGGAACAGGAAATTGTAACCTAACATTTACACTCTCTGTCTCTTAACGTGCCTTGCAGACCTACTTTTTTCCATGCGTTCCTGATACTCTCGCAGTAAGTATGTTTTTTTTTGCTATTATATTTAATTCACAGTTTCATATCATGTAATTTAAATGGTAAATGGACTTGCATTTATATAGCTCTTTTCTAGTCTTCCAACCACTTAAAGCGCTTGTGGTGGCAGTTTTTGTTAAAACAAGACACAAGCCAAAGTCACAACTTGTCTTGCAAGTAAATTTAATAAGAAAAGCATCTGCAGATGGACTAACGAGCACAGCCACCTGAGTGGGCTGTGGCAAGTGAGCCCTGAACACAAAAATAGTCAGGCCTTTATACATACTAATACAAAACACACAGATAAGTGCAGTCATGCAAAAGAACAGGTGAAGGAAAATGTTTTGCCAGGATGATCTTTCTAAGTTCATTTTTTTTCTGTGAAAAAGGTGGAAAAATGACCATCATCAGTAGGAAGTTTATTTAAAATAATTAAGAGTGGTAGACGGTGTATCCAATACGTGATGCAGAGTACAGACAACCTAACCTAAGCCCTTCAAAACCTTGTTACAAGAGCAGATACCAGCAGGCACAACCACAGTGGCAGCGACAGGGTTAAAGCAGGAGGGCCAGCCGAACGTACGATGGAGTGATAGCACTTGCCCACATTTCCAACTTCATCTACAGCTACAAACTCAACAATCTGTGAGCAGCAGGAGGATGTGTAGTTGGCCTGAATAATTGGGTCACTCAGGGAGGTGGTTGTGAGGTTTCCGCTGCCCTGGCTCAGGGAAACGCGTTCTATCCCGGTGCCGTTTCCGTCGGTAAGGTTGGCCGTGAGCTCCCACTGGAAAGGTCCACACTGAGACACATCTTGAGGGCAATCATCAGCCAGCACACTAACCACTTCACACAAAGGCTGAATAAAATCTGTAATCTGGACAGAGAAAAAGAAAAAGAAAGGTGGGAAATGTCATTTATGAATCACAGGAAAGGGCAATTAAGATCTGTAGTAGAGATACCATTTCTTTCCTTCCCGATACCTGAACTTGCGGTATCGGCCGATACCGAGTATCGATCCGATACCAGCGTGATAAAAAAATATGTAGTTATTATTATCATAATTTAACAGCTGTTTACTACTGACATTATTTGAATGTGATATGATTACTGTCTTTGTTGTATGGCCTGGCTCCGTTTAAATTCTTTGCAAATCATGAACAAATTTTCCACTGTGAAATATTGCCAAATGGCTGATTTTCTTTGCTCTGACTACAGTTACCGTTTCACTCTCCACTAGCACCGCACTGTTGTTATTCGCTATCGTCACGTGACAAACTACTTGCAATCAGTTCTTCTTCGCTGCTCTAAAACAGTAGCTGCCTGTGGCAGCCATGATACATCCAGGGCAACAGCACAGTGAAGGCTACTGTTTTGGAGCGGCGAAGAAGAATTGATTTCCGGTTATACAAGTGGATTTTTTTCTGGGTTAATAAATTATGGTATTGAATCGGTGCATAGACTGGCGTACCAAATTTTGGGCAGTGTCGGACGCATTTCCGATACTGGTATCGGTATCAGAACAACTCTAATCTGTAGGATACTTGTATATCTTTTAATGTGTATACCTATTAAAGGTACAGTGTGTAGGATTTGGCAACATCTAGTGGTGTGGTTGCAGATTGCAACCAACTGAGTACAGCTCAGCGGCCATCTTTATCATAAAAACACTACTTTAGGAGCAACGGAAGTCAGACGGTGGCTGGCGGTACCGCGATTTAGCACGCTGCAGCTCACGTTACCGCAGTTTCACAAACGTATCGGAGAACTACGGTGGCCTTCAGGTAACGTAAAAACGTGAAAGGCTCTCTCTAGAGCCAGGGTTTGGTTTGTCCGTTCTGGGCTACTGTAGAAACATGGTGGAGCAACATGGCAGACTCCGTGAAGAGGACCCGCTACCTATGTAGATATGAAGGGCTCATTCTAAGCTAACGAAAACACAACGACTCTTATTTTCAGGTGATTATACACTAATGAAAACATAGTTATGAATATTATATTATATTTCTAATAGAACCCCTGAAATGTTACACATGTTCCTTTAAAGCCATCATTGTGGCTATGTTCAAAACCTTTTTAATTTACTTGTTCTTTTTTTTTACTGATGTGTCTGGTTACCTTGGTGACAACAGAGAATCTCAAAACGACATAGTTGGAGTCAACACCACCACTGGACGATTTGGCTTCAAAAGTCAGAGTGACATCGGTGCCTGATGGTGTGTCGGCAGGTGGCGTAATGATCATAGTAGCATTAGCATACTGTCCAGTTGTCAAGGTGAGCCTGTCGAGAGAAGAGAGAAAAATACACTTTGTGATTACAGGAACTATTACTATGAATCCACGCATTTGATTTTGATTGGAATATTAAGAGTCTACAGCCGCACTAGAAGAAGTTCAAACCCAGCTTACTCTCTCACCTCCGCACAGCTGACCAATCACAGAGTGAAGTGGGTGTTAATGTAGGATCTATCTGTCTCATGCTCTACTGTCAGGATACAGTGACAGTTTAATAAAAATAACTTCATCGTATTTGCTCAAAGTAACCGACTGCAGCTTTAAAGGGACTATTTGTAAGAATCAGAAATTGGTTGTAACAGCGACACCTGTGGCCGTTAAGTCAACAAAAGTCAGCGTCCTGTTGCTCGCACTCGCCCGTATGCACGCGCTAACTGGATGTGAGCGAGCATCCGTCAAAACAGTGAGGCGAAACACATCAGCTAAAACCACAATATCACTCTATATTTCACCTGCTTGGCAGTAATGTTAGCTGACCAGACGAAGGTCTCTCCATGAATAAATGCTGATCCTAGTGTTGGCTTTTCCTGCCTCAGCCTCCCGACCGCGGCCGGAGGGAGACACCGGCAACCGGTCGGGGACGATAAAGTAACTCGCTGAGGAGCCCCTTCACTTCACAAGACACGGGAAACCTCTGTTGGTCTGGAGGAGCTGCAGCATTTATTTCTGCACAAACGTCCACTGTACATTCACTAGATATTCTCAGAGCTAAACTAACTCTTCTGCAGTGTGTAGTGTGCGCGCATGCACGTGTAGAGGTAGAGCGAGCTGAGCGAGTAATGAGCGCGCTGTGTGAGTGAAGGCAGGCAGGCAGAGGAGCAGAGTATAGCAGAGACTCCGGCCCTGGAGACCAAAGCTACGGTCTCCTCCGCGTCCTCCGACTGCGGCCAACACTGTTTTGCAAGACAGGCTTCACTAGATATAACTTTGCGGTTTTGGTGCTTCCGTGTAGTTTGTGTTTGAGTCTTGTCTGAACAGCGTAGCCACACGCGAGTACGCATGGGACACCGACCCGGATTGATTTATACGTGTAAGAAGTTACAAACAGTCCCTTTAAGCCTGACCCTAACCTTTACACCAACTCATTGGTAGGGATGCACAAAGTTACTCCACCCAGATTTAAATTAAGCTTCAGGTGGCAGGAATGAGTACTTTAGGTTTACAGATGTGTCAGTATCGGTGAAGATATTAGGATAACAAAAGCATTGTTTTTAGCTGCTTCCCCTCACTTGTCTGGGTAGGACATGTTGAAGCTTCTGTCATTTCTGGCGCCGATGGAGTATTGACCACCAGAGCCCTGAGTCATGACACTGAAGGGGAGCTTGAAGGCCTCTCCTGGCTCCACACTGCTGTCTACCACAGCCTAGAGGGAAATGGAAGTGAAGAACAAGGGAACAAAAACAGGTGAAGAAGAGTGATATTTTTAATATTCTTTCATCTTACTTTAAATCAAACAAAACCTGCTTGCATGTGGACACAGGAAGTGGAGAGACCGACCTGGATATTCACATTGGAGACGGACATCTGGGTGGTCGACTGCCTCTGGAATTCACTGTCTGACACTTTGTCCGTTCCTTTCAGCATGATCACAAACTCCCCCTCAGGGACGGCATCAACAGTCACCAGGATGTCTCCGTTGCCCATGTCAGTTGTTGTGCTATTTCTGACAGTCTCAGGACCAGACACAGTTACCAGGGCAACATCTCCTATGGTCATTGAGGACGGACCTTTCCTACCCATCACTGTGAGCATGAGAGTGGCTGGCTGGCCTGAGTTTCCAGAAGAGAGAAGTGAAGAAGTAAGGTAGGGGAGAACATGATTAATTAACAACATTAATTTTCATGGCAAAAAGTGATCTATGCACACTCACACCCGCTGAGATGTTTGTGCAAAATAACTGGTCATTGCGGGTTTTTAATTTCACAGTTTCACAGTCTGATCTAAATTATTTTCTTTCACAGTTCAAATTAAAATAATGTTTAATAATTATTTTCATTATTTTACTAAGCATTATGGTCATAATTATCAGCATAATGAATAAACACTACACTAACACTTCAACACTGAACAAGTAATAGCATCCCATGCATCTATTTTGTGTTACTTTATATCCACTATTAAATATGACAGCTCGTTTGTACCTCCACTTCAAAACATTTTTTTAGGTTTGTAGTAGTAGTAGTAGTTGTTGTTGTTGTTTTTGTTGTTGTAGTACTTACAACAAGTCCTTAGTAGTCCTTATTGACAATTTTCCAAAAAAAATGCACATAACACTAAATGAACAATAATAATAAAGGCAAATAAGGCATTAAAGGAAAACAAAACAAATACGGTCCGAAAAGGTGTAGACTGAAGCTTATTATACCTACCCAATAGGCCTTAACACTTTCACTACTAGGTTTACAGAAACAAACATTTCATACAAAATAACAATCATACATCAGTTTTTATATGTGTTTACCGACTTATTTTTTAAACATTTTCTTTAATTTGCAAAGTGAACCACACATTTTTAATCCTTTGTTTTAAACATACCTATTCCCCTAAATGCATACTGTCTCTCTCTGCTTTCTAACAACCTCTGAATACAATCAGGAAGCAAATTATTTTGTGCTTTGTACATTATCTTTGCAATCAACTAGATCACAAACTTTTAACGAAATCGATCTTATGGAGGTTGTAGCGGTTTAAGCCGGTTAAATCAGTTTTAAAGCTAGAGTGAAGATACTGGTATCATATGAAACTAGAAAACCTAAGGAATCCATTGGTACCAACCATGTAAATAACTCTCAAAACTTATGCTAACATTTGGTGAGGAAAATAAGCCTTGGCCACTTTCCTGAAAATGGGTTCTATGTGTACCCACAAGTCTCCCCTTTACAGACATGCCCACTTTATGATAATCATAGTCAAGTCAGCACACTGGGCTTGAGTTTGCCATGTTATGATTTGAGCATATATTTTTTTCATAAATGCAGTACCTGTGAGGGTTTCTGGACAATATTTGTCATTGTTTTGTGTTGTTAATTGATTTCCAATAAAAACATATATACATACGTTTGCATAAAGCAAGCATATTTGCCCACTCCCATGTTGATAACAGTATTACATACTTGACAAATCTCCCTTTAAGGTACATTTTGAACAGATAAAAAATGTGTGATTAATCGCGATTAAATATTTTAATCGATTGACAGCCCTAGCTGGTATTGTATGTACACAGTAGGTAATGTATGGAATTATGATTATTATACATTAATTTTCATACACTCTTTCTATTCCAACATCATTTATTATCATTTTTGCTTGATTATTGATTTGCCGATTACCAAATATTATAAACTTTGGTCCGGTGCTCCACTCTCTTTAGACTTTCCTTTGGCCATTCTTGACTTAATTCTCTCTTTTCAATCTCTGTGTGCACACATCCCTGCAGTCTCATGCCCTTTTATGGAGATTGGCAGGGCGATTAGGATCAACTGGCACATGCCTCCAACTTACAAGGAAATGGGATCCATCATTATAAGGGTACAAGTACCAATAATTCTGCGGTTTAAGAACACGTCATGAATCTGACAGACTTTTCTTCGGAACTTTCTTAAGAACAAATGAAAAAAAAAAACATCAGAAGATACTGGTGAATGAGGCCCATTGTTAGTTTAAGAATGGGTGTTGTAGGAAAAAATGCTCAGTAAAGTTAAACCTGCATTAATGGATTTTTTTGTCCACTTGCAGTGGAAACAGGCTGTAACATGATCATCTTATGAAGTTGTTATGGCAAACTTGTGAGCAAACAGTTGCTAATTTACCAATCCAGCAGACACGGAGCAGCATTAGCGTTTGTTCCCGAGTCAGGTTCCTGGACACCTGGCGAATGTAAGTCCAATATCATGAGGGAAATATCTGTCTCTCTAGCAGGGACGCTGGGAGTCAGTCAGAGTTGGGGGTGTTGAGAGGAAGTCAGTCTATATAATGATGTCATACTAAATGCTGTGCGCCATTCATGTTTTTTGCTGTAGCCTAATTATGGCCATTTATATTTAATTTATTAACATCATTTTACACTAATTTTCAGGTTCCACCCTGGGGTTTTAGAGGTCTTATGTGCTGAGCAGCTGTTGGGGTATGGGCACTCGGGGGGTTCGAAGGTCCTCCCCCAAGAAAAGAAAGTAACTATGCAATTTCACATCATTTTGGACCTATTACTACAGATAACGCCCAAAAAGCTTAAAGACAAAATTTGCTAGTTGAATAGTTATTTTATTATTTACACCTATCACAGACTTCATCTGAACATTTAATTCTTCTGGCAACGTTTGCCCTGTTAAATCATAAGAGCAGATTCCGAAAAAAACTGAACATGGTTTTATCAGTGCGTAACATTGCGTTTTGGTAAACATCCAGTTCCGTCCCTTCATTCCAACAGAATGACTGCTAGATGATTCACTGTCATTGCCGATATTATGTGGGCCTACTGCTTTTGCAGGACATGAACATTGTATCGATAAATTCTCCCTCGTTCACCCCTCCTCCCCCGTACCGTGCAATGAGTCCACTCTCTCCTCTCCACGTTGTTTTTATGTAGCGCAAAAAGGCGCTGCAATGTTGGGGAAAACGCTGATTTTAGAAATGCAAATTTGAACATTAACATACTGTATGTATGTGAGGATGAAGTCATTTCATACAGGAGACGAGCGAGGATCTACCGATGCGCATTCACCCCGCGAAGGTTCATGTGAGACAATACAAAACATATTTTAATAATATATATTTTCTAAATTTCCATTGAAGTTTAACACTAGGCCTACAGAAAAAAACAGGGGATGCTGCAGCACCTTCAGCACCTCTGCCTGAGCTAGACGATTACAAAATAACTAGGGGATGCTATTTTAGCACAGAGACTACACATCGTGACACCGCCCTCAGACAACACATGTCCAGCAACACCATCACATTTATGATTGATTATGACACATAATTACCTTGTGCCTGTACAATGTACAGTTAACGAGGTGTTTTATTGCATGTTGGGTACCTGCTTGTGGACGCCCACTGAGCACCGCATAACCTGGGTGAGGTCCCCCGAAGCTTTCCACAAAGTCATAGATAAAGCTAATAGTACTCTGGCCTGGAAACACAAGCACAGACTTACAGTAAATACAGATACAAAAGTTTAAAAACATAATTAAGCTTGACCAAAAGCTGTGTAAAAAAGCAGTGGAAATATAAATGAAATGCATTACTGATTATAAAACAGTTAACACAATAGGGGTCAGTTTACCTTAAAGGAATAGTTCGACATTTTGGGGAATAATTTGATTTGCTTTCTTGCCAAAAGTTACATGAGAGGATCAATAGGCTACCACGTTCATGTTTGTTCAGTCAATATGAAGCTATCAATTAGCTTAGCTTAGCTTAGCACAAAGACTGGAGAGAGGGGGATACAGCTAGCCTAGCTCTGTCTAAAGGTAAGAAAAGCCGCCTCCCAGCAAATCTACAGCTCACTATTTACACGTTATATCTCGTTTGTTTAATCTGTTCAAAAAAACAAAGTATAATACCATAATTTGTGGTTTGTGTTTTTTATGGTCTTACTGGGGGTTA